>PVJH01024161.1:0-26504 GCA_004026705.1 Nesogale talazaci | reverse complement strand
GCCACTGACTTAAGACCATCAGTCTGTCGGAAGTCGGGGGGGGGGGGGGAGCTGCGTGGAGTCAGGGCCCTGGAAAAAGCAGTCAAGAAAGGTGCCTGCCATTGGGAAGAGGGGCCGTCTTAGGGACACGTGCCAGATTGGGACGGGGTCTGCAGGCTGGGCAAGCAGGCAGGGTGGCACAGAGGAGGGGAGGAGGGGCACCCTCTGGTCCCCAAACCAGATGCCGGCCAGAGGGGGTCAGGGAGGACCCCAGGAGGGCTGGAGCCCCCCCCCCCCAGGCAGCTGTGGTGCCCGCCGGCCTGGCTCATACTGACCCAGGCAGCTTCACGCCCCAGTATGGTCTTCACACCCCAGCCCCTATCTGTGCCTTGGCGGTGGGCACCTGCCTCCGGGGCCTGACTCTGACGCACGCTGCACAAAGTCCAGAGCAGGACTCACCGCCTGAGGCTGGGGGAGAAGTGGACCGAATGTGTCCCCTCCCCCAAACCCCTAATGGTGGCCTCAGTGAATTTGCCTAAGAGATGGTAGCCTCCTGCCCGTACTCGCCCACCCCTACACCTCCCTCGCCCCTCACCCCATGCCTCAGGAAACATCCCCCAGCCCTCTGGGGCAGGGTAAGGTCAGAGGTCTCCAGAATCCAGTTGCCTGAGCCCCTTTCCCAGAATTCCCTCTCCTGAGGGCTCATGGAGGGCCAACCGGCCCCACCCTCCCTCCTCACGCTCCCTCAACCCTGCTCCCCGATCCCAGCAGGCCAGCCCACTCCCACGAAGGGGCGCCCCTTCCAGAGGTGCAGCCGGGAGCGGTCGACTGCCCTGGGGAGGAAGGGAACGATGTCCAGGGCTATTCGTTTAAATGATTCAAAGCCCAGAGCCACGCCAATGAGCTCCCGGGGGTGGCCGCGAGCCGTCAGCACCACGGACAGCGCACACCGGGCCTGCTAGCCCGAAGCTGGGGCGCGCAGGCGGTCTGCCTCGGGAAGCCCGGCTCTTCGCGCCCTGGGAGCACGTGCCCTTCCTGCACTGCAGCCTGAAGGGACCTCGGGTAAGGAATGTCACCGCCGAGCCCAGTTGCCTGGCAATCAACCATCCTCAGTGCCCCGCATGGAAAGGCAATTAAAGCAAGAATTAAAAAGCCATAGCATCATTTAAAATCCAATAACACGGCTGGCCTGAAATGTGTCCTCCGTCCCTGGGGAGGGCGGAGGAGGGGCGCCAGGAGGCGCAGGGGCCGGAGGGAGGGGTGCGGCACCCAGGGAAGAGGCAGAGGCAGAAAGGGAGAAGGAAGGGTGGGGTGGGGGTGGGGGGCGGTGGAGAAGCGTTCTGAGGGTGGAATGCCTCCCCACCACATGACCAAGTGCTGCCCGTCCAGGCCCCTGTCCGGCCCTTCCTGGCGACTTTGAACTTGAGGCCATTCTCAGAAGTCCTCCCGAGTGGACTGCTTGTGTTACAGAGGAAGCACTCACACGGATTCCTGCCTGTTCACCCTCTCCCCTCAACCAGAGGATGCTCCAGCCAGGAAGGGGGTCACCTTCAGGGCATCAGTGCCCACTGCCTAGCACACAGGGCTGGGTAAACAAACAAACAAACAAACAGAAAGCCCCAAACCCCCTGCCTTCGAAGGGAGCCCAGTCAGGGCACCCGGTGTCACAGCCTGGACTGCCCCCACTGGGTGTTCCTGGATGTGATCTGTAAGAAAGAGGCTCGCCAGGCCTTTCTTCCACCACACTGGGTTCAAACCTCCAACCTTGCGGATGTTAGTTGTGTTGGTGCCGTCCTGGGACCCCCCTGGGATCACTAAGTGCTTGTTGATTGGCTCATGGGACGTAGCTTCTATACAAACATAGTTTTCTCTGCCCCCCTCTTGCCTCCCACCCCCCCCCAATACCTCCCCACAACCCTACCATCCCCAAAGGAGAACCCCTAAGCTCAAAGGGAAGCCTGTGTGTCCAACACAAAGCAAGTCTGCCTTGTTCCCCCATCTTTCAGAAGGGGGAAGGGAATCTCAAAAGTGTGTGTGCACATGCCTCCCTGGGAAATCTCCAGAGGTGCTTTCCTGTCCCAAGAGATTCAGAGAAACCCCTCCACCTCCCCACCTCCCCATAACTTCTGATCTGCTAAAATGACCTTAACCCTTTGCACATCAAACAAAGCCCGTCCTCGGTCTGTGGACAGCCTTAATGTGCCTTGGAAGTGAGCGGGGAGGGCCGTTTTCCCTGCTCCCTCCTCCTTAACAAAATCCGAAATCGGAGGATCCAAGTCTGATTGGAGCTGTTCTTGCAGTGTATGCCTCCTGTCCCTGGGGAGCGGGCACGTGTCTGTTTTAAATAAGCCTCCCCTTCTCTCCCCTCTTCACAAAGAACAACTGCCAGGCTGGGGGGTGAGGGAGGGGGGGCGCACTGCGACTCCGGCTGGAATGCAGTTCTGACAGCCAGGGATCAGCGGGTGCGGTGGGGCTGTGCTGCGGGTCTGGGGGCGCGTCTCCAAGCCCTTCCTTGGTTTTCTGGCTGCGGCTTCCCCATAGCTTGTTTGCTCTTTCAAGAGAAACATTGTTGTTCTAGAACAGGAAGCAGGAGGTGGGGAAGAATGCTGCTAGGGGCGGCAGAGACGCAGAGACGAGCTCGGTGTCCCCTGTCTTCAGAGCGGCTTGGGGCACCTCCTCCTTGTTGGGTTTGGAGGGGGCGGACTGGATTGCAGCTGTGCAGGCTCCCGTGGGTTCATGGCAGCCCCCCCCCCCATGTCCTATTAAAACTCTGCCCCAGAGGGTTTTCAAAGCCGCTCTTCCGGAAGTAGATCTCCACGTCCTTCTTCCGGAAGTAGATCTCCAGGATCTTCTTCCGGAAGTAGATCTCCACGTCCTTCTTCCGGAAGTAGATCTCCAGGATCTTCTTCTGGAAGTAGATCTCCATGTCCTTCTTCCAGAAGTAGATCTCCATGTCGTTCCAGAAGTAGATTTCCATGTCCTTCTTCTGGAAGTAGATCTCCATATCCTTCGGGAAATAGATCGCCATGCCCTTCTTCCAGAAGTAGGTCCCAGGGTCCTTCTTCCGGAAGCAGATCTCCACATCCTTCTTCTGGAAGTAGATCCCAAGGTCCTTCTTCCCGAAGTAGAGCTCCATGTCGTTCCAGAAGTAGATTTCCACGTCCTTCTTCCGGAAGTAGATCTCCACGTCCTTCCATCATCACATTCTTCTTACGGAAGTAGATGGCCAGGTCCTTCTACCCGAAGGTAACGTGAGAGTGATTGTGAGGACGGCCTTGGGCCGGGCGGCGTTTGGTTCTGTTGGGCCTCGGGTCGCCATGGCTTGGAACGGACCTGCAGGCACCCCACGACCTCAACATGGTTGTGTTTGCACCTCCCAGGGGCCCCTCCCTGTCAAGGATCCAGGTCAGGGTGAGCCAAGGCTACCCTCCAGAGATGCCTGGCCGCCGAGCGTGCCCCTCGTGCCCGCCCCCCCGATGGGTATGGCACTTCCGGTGCCACACTCATTGGAATGCATGCTGCTGGGTCAGACTGCCCCCTGCCCCCTGGAGTCAATGTGCCAGTGACAGAGGACGGGTCTCAAGGTCTGGTGAGGCAGTGGGGTGAGCCAGGAGGGGCCATCCTGTCCACACCACGGATTCAAAGATGCGGCCAGGGTGGGTTTGGACAGAGTGGTTTAGAGAGGGGCAAACTTCGGCCCACTCCTACCTGCAAAGTCTCGAATGGGCTCACCCTCCTCCACCTGCCCCTGCACTTTCCCACATGCACCCAGCCCTACCCCCCCTACCCCCTGTCCCTCGGCCCCACAGGGGGCAGACAGCCAGAGGCTGAGATGGGGGGCATGCAGCTGTCCTCATCAGCTGCTGCTGGCAGCCCCCTTCTACCCACCCTCAAGGGAAAACCTTCCCCCCAGCAGAGGTGGGCAGGTGAATGACAGGGAGGGAACATCTGCACAGCCCTCACAGCCCTCAGCTTCACCGGCGGGCGGCCTCTCTCTTGGACGAGGCTGACATTTGGAACGACGTTGGCGCCCATCCACCCGGCGTGAAACCTCTCCCAAGACTTCTCTCTCCTCCTTAAACATGAAAGCCCAAACTTTTCTCCGCCCGAGCCGGCCTTCATCATTTATGAAAATGTGTCAACCGTCCCTCCCTCCTTGCTCCCACACCTCGTGCCCTCGGATCGGGGAGTGGGAGCTGCCTGCCCTGGAGGGTTTTGAAGGGGCTGGAGATGGCCTGGCTTATGAGCTGACAACCTTCCCTTATAATTAGTCCGTCCTTCCAAAGCCATCTGCTTTCCCTTCACACACATCCATCATCTCGGGCGCACACACGCACGCACACTATCTAAAGGCGTGTCTTTAAAAGTCAATGAAAAGGAGACCCCGTGCCACCAGCTCCACGCAGGGCAGGAACAGAGAACAGGACAGACGCCCCACGGCCCTGCCCTCAGCCCCGCGACTGGGCCCCCGGAAGAAAAGTTATGTGGCCTCTTCTTGGGGTTTTATGGCAGGGGCCTTTCTGATAAACCCCCATAAATAGAAAGGGAGCCCAGAAGCAAGCTGGTGATGGTGACGGGAACATTTCCAGGAGCATCTGGATTGCCTGGAGAGGTATCGACCTGCACGTCTGCAGGGATGTGATTGTAAAAGTCCGTCGAGGCGGAGGCCCGAGTTGCCTGCACACGGTCAATAGCCCTGCCCAAGGAGAGCCTTTGATGGGATTGTCTCCGCCCCCGGTTGTGGGGCTCACTCAGTCAGCGCCTCAGGAAATCGGAGATGCAGGAATGCTAATTCCAGGCGCAGATGTAAGGCACACAAAGGAGAGACTCCGACAGATTGCAAATGAAGGCCGAACCCACCCTGCCTGAGTCTGTGGCCCAGTCCCCTCCTGCCCCCTGGGGCCCTGGGGATGCGCTTTCAGCTCGGTGTCACTGCTCCCCCCAAAAGAAACAGACCACCCTGAGCCACAGGAGGGAGAAAATAAAAAGACCTCGTGGGTCACCACGTGGTCACCGGGCCACCGTGGTTGCCTAAAATACATCTCCCCGCACTTCGATCCGCCTACTTTGAAATGTCATCACCATCAACTGGTATTGTTGATCAGGGGGCCCCCGGCTGCACACCTCCAGCTCCGTGACAGACACGGGGGGACCTCAGTGCGAAGGCTTAATGGCAACCTTCCTTCCCCACCCCCACCCCCCAGCTGGGCGAGTCAACCTTTGGAAACCTTTCCTCTTCCGTCTTCCTGCCTTGGGCTTTGGCACCCTCCGCCGCCACCCCTGGGCGCCCTCGGCTCATCCAAATTCTGCCTCCCCTGGGCCTCTGTCTCGCGTCTCCTGGCAGAACCGTCGGGAAAACGGGGCAGTGTCTGAGCCACCAGGCGTGCGGTGCCCCCGGCCCTGGCCTTCCTCCGTCGTGGGGGCCCCCTCCTCCACCGGGGCCCTTGGGGCCTTGGGGACCAGCCTCCAGAAGCTCCCGGTTCTCACCTGGCCACGTCTCCCTGTTGTCCCCCCCTTCCCACCCCCCATCCTCCCTCATAGTCTCACCGCCTCCCAATTTAGTCTCGTTGGCAAATGTCATTAACAGGCCGGCGCCTCCCTGTTTCGGGCCACTCAGGCAGATGTTAGGGCAGTGCCCTAAGGATGTTTTCAAGGTCGCCAGGGTCGGAGGCTGCACTACTCATAGTCGGGCCCAGCAGGGAGGGGGGTGGTGGTGGAGGAGGCACTCCAGGGCCCCCCCCCCCCGTGCTCCTCCCAGCCTCCGGGGGCGGCCTTGCCTCCTCCCCTCGGCCTCAGCGGCCTGCACACCCAGGCCCATTCTCCAGGGGCGCATGAAGACATGCCTCCCCTCATTTTCTACCCAGTTTCTAGCGGAAGGAACAGCCGCTAATTGAGCGTCAGTAGGGACCCAGCAAGTGCATGGTACAGACAAAGTCAGGGCTATTAGGCTTGTTATCCGCCCAGCTCAGCCTCACGCTGAGGACCAAGGGGGGCCTGGCAAGGGGGGCTGGGGGGAGGGGGGCGCTCCTAGAGGCCAGCCTGCCAGGGCCACAGCAGGAGGGAGAGGCTGCTCCAGCCCCCCACCCCCCACCCCTCAGCCCCGCCCCCTCCTGCGGGTCCCCACCCTGGTCTGGTCAGAGCAGGAGTTCAGGGTGAAGGCCACTCTGCCCGCCTGTCGGAGGCCGTCATCCTGTAAATTGCTTAGATTGGAGAGACTGAAGCATGGAGAGGCTCGCCCTAATGTTATTCACGCCCAGAAAATTGATCCCGGTTATTTGCTGCTCTCCCCCCCCCCCACCCCCCCACCCCCCCCCATCACTCTGCAGACAGGCAGACAGAGGGTCGTGAAGGTGCCTCTGGGCCGGAACCCAGGCGGGGCTCCTACCGGCCCCCACACACACACACACCCGGCAGGGGCAGGGCACGGAGCTCAGAGTCCTGCAGATGCAGCTGCACTTTCCTCCCCTGAGCCCAGGCCCGACCCCGCCCAACACCCCCAAGAGAAGGCGCCCTTGCCCCAGCGGGTCCCCCCCCCCCCCCCCCCGCTAAAGACAGCAGGGGTCAGAGGGGCCCAGACCGCCGCCCCCAAAAGAGCAGCCAAGGGTCACAAGGTCAGAGGGCAATTGCGTTGCTTCTGTGACTGCACGCTCTGGGCTCCTGGGGCCGCTTCGGGACGGGATGCTGAGGTTTCTCAGTGGGTGAAAAAACCTCCGTCCCTGGCTTCCCACGAGAAGGACTTCACGTCCGACGCCGGGTTTGTAACCCAAGTGGCTTTTAAAAAAATTTTTTTTTAATTGGGGGCTCTTACAGCCTCTTATAACATCCACTGCATCATTTGTAGCAAGCGTATTTGGTCACATGTCACCATCTTCATTTCCAAATATTTTCTACTTGAGTCCTTGGTATAAGCTCCTCTTTTCCTCACCCTTTTTTTAAATGAATCATTTTATTGGGGGTTCATACAACTCCCATCACGATCCATACATACCTCAATTATATGCAGAGCACATTTGCACACTTGTTGCCATCGTCACTTTCAAAAAATTCTCCCCCCACTTAGGGCCCCAGTACTAGCTCCCCATATTTCCCTTCCCCCCCCCATGAACCCTTAATAATTTACAAATTGGTATTACTTTTTCATATCATACACTGTCCGATGTGTCCTTCACTCATTTCCCTGTTGTCTGTGCCCAGAGAGGTTCTGTGTAGATCCCTGAAATTGATTCCCCCTCTCTACTCCACCATCTCTCCACCCTCCCAGTATCACTACTCCCACCAGTAGTCCTGAGGGATCATCTATCCTAAATTCCCCATGTTTCCAGCTCCAGGGTGCATCCTCTGGTCTAGCTGTATTTGTCAGGTAGAATTGGGATCATGATAGTGGGTGGGAAGAAGCATTTAAAAACTAGAGGAAAGTTGCATATTTCATTGTTACCACGCAGTACCTTAACTGGCTCATCTCCTCCCTGCAACTCCTCTGTCAGGGGATGTCGCTTCACCTATTGATAGGCTTTGGATCCCCATCTGTATTCCCCCCCCCCCTAATTTACCAAGTGGGTTTTCTTTTTCTTTTTCTTTTTTTTTTTTTTAAGGCATCACTGCCCTCAGGTGGTGGGAGTAGGAGGCCCAGCCTTTTGCTCCATGGAACTAGAATCGAACCTCCATCCCAGTGGGCCGCAGTCCCGCGCACAACCACGACGCCACCGGGGCTCAGCCCCCAAGTGGGTTTTCATAAAGGATAGAAGACATTCCTGGTTCTAGTCTCAAAAGAGGAAGACACGCTATTTCAGAGAAGCGTGGGGGAGGGGGGAGGGGTGACGCCACTAGACACGTCAACCTGGTGGGACTGTGTGTGTGGCACCCACTGGGTGTGGTGGCACCCACACGTGGCAACCTGAGGCCAGAGAGACCGGGCCAGAGGTCAGGGACTCCTCTCCGCCCTGCCGCTGACCGGGAGCGGAGGTCAAAGAGAGCGTTGCTTGAGAAGAGGCCGTGGGCCCCAAATAGTCTTGGAGGGGAGCACATGCCCGTCCTGAACAGGCCCAGAGCGGGAGGTGCGGACGCCGGCTCAGGCAGCACAGGTGCACCTCCTACCTCCCCCAGCCTGGGACCAGGAGCAGAATAAAGAGAGACCGGCCGTCCCACTGCAGGGCATTTCACACCTCAGGCTGGGTAGGTGTTGTGGAAAGTAATGGTGGACCACCTTGGCTGACTCAAGCCCAAAGCCCACCTGGGCCTAGTTTGGGCCACACAGGTGTAACATCCATCTGGCTGAGGGGCCTGAGTTGGAGCGTGCCCAGTGCAGGTCTTTCTGGGTGGCTAATGGTCTCGCCTGGTTTGTCCTTTCCCGACCTTCTGTAGGGGGACTGCGCAGGCACGGGAGGGACAGCCCCCCTGTCCCCCGTCTGGCTTCCCAACAGGGCCCCGGGGTGGGGGGTGGGGGGGCTGGGGGAGACTTCATGAGCCAAGAGGTCAGGGGCAGGCTATGCCCTGCGGCACCCGGAGTCACCATCACGTTCAAGGTCACGTGTCGGCCCACGCTGCCTATCCAAGTCCCAATCCGCGTTCTTGGCTGTGCAGCCACCACCCACCACCCCCACCCCAGCGACTGGATCCGGCAGCCCCACGGAGCGTGGAGACAGCCGGCGGAGGTGACGTGCCAGGGAACGAGCAGGGAAACCACTTCACGACACAGAAATGTAAGCTTCAGAAGGACTCCCACCGCTGACGTTTCCTCTTTTCTCCATCCCCCGCCCCCCCCCCCCAACCATTGAAGACATCCCAAACTCATGCTCTGTGCGTGGGCGTGGTCTGCAGGCTGCGTGCGGCCCACCCCTGGCCTTGGTAGAAAGGGCCTCGGTGGCATGGTGGTTACACGTTCGGCTCAGATGCACAAGGTCATCGGTTTGAAGGCCTCTCTCCTCACTCCGTGGGAGAAAGATGAAGCTTTCTGCTCCCCTAGAATCACACCCTCAGAAGCCCACGGGGTGGGAGGGGGCACAGTTCCACCCTGTCCTCAAGGGGCCCGGTGCTCCACTCCAGGGCAGGGGATTCGGCTTTGGGGTTGGAGGTGCAGAGGCCAGCACATGGGCTGCGGAGTCCTCGGCGGGAGCAGCAGCCCCCCAACGCCCTCACCCCACCCTCTTGCAGAGCTCCCCCCCACCCCCTTGAGACTGTGACAGACTCAGCCAGATGGACTCTTGGCCCAAGGTTTATGTCAAGAAGGCTTGGACACTCAGCTCCCTCCTGACCTTCGATCTGCTCGCAGCTGCCCCAGGGCGGCTATGGGGTCCGCCCGCCACTCCTTCGCCTCCATCACCCTCCCTCTCCTTCAGCGCACGGGATGCCCTTGGCTCATCCCCGAAACTGGAGCAAGGCGACCTCCAGATGCCGAGGGACTCCAACCCGAAGGTACAGGAAGGGAGGCAATTTCCGCTCCGCTCCCCGGCATTTCAAGCTCTAATTCCTCGGAGATGGCTCCAGCCCACAGAGACACAACATGCATGCCTAATGGCAGCCATGCCCCCGCCGCCGGCTCAGCCCCCTGGAAGTGGGCTAACCTCGCAGGCCTCCCAGCCTGGCATGGCTCTGCGGGGGAGGAAGGGCAGAGGCTGCAGGTGCCCTGCTGGTAGGGAGCGAGGACACTCAGACCGTTGTTTCCGCGGCCGGCCGTGCTGAGCCCCGGGAGCTTCGAGGGGACGGGTGTTTGGTTTGAAACCCTGCAAACATTTGTTTCTTCCTGAGGAACAAGGCCCACCAAGGCCGACCCATGCACCAGTCCGGGGAAGTGTTCCTGGGCCAAAGACGGGCCCCACCGGCACGTTTGGGCCACGTTTCTGGAAGGCACCACCAGTCGGCGCGCTTGGCTTGGAGAAAAGTTGCTGCCCAAGCCCAGGCCCAATGGACAGCACGCCCTGACTGCCCCAGCCGCCTCCCCTTTGGCATCCCAGCCCCCAGGCTCCTTCTGGCCCCACAGACTGCACCCGGACACTGAGGGGGCTTTCATCAGACACCCCCCTCTCTCCCCATCAAGGACTCTGCAAGTGGATCATGAGCTTTCACTGGCACCCAGAGAAAAGTCCTCTTTTCTCTGGAGCTGCCGAATGGTGTGACGTGTGGGTGATGGGCCAACAACACCGTCTTTGGAATGAAGGGACGTGAGAGGACACACAGCTTGTGACCTGTGCGGGGGCAGTCCTGCCCACCCAGGAGGTCAAGGAGAGTCAGGACTGGACAGGACGGCCTGGGCACCCGGGCCGAGAGCCAGGTGTGGGCAGCACCCTGGACAGCTCCATCGGGTGCCTCAGGGAGCCTCAGTGTCCCGCCGTCGAGTTCCAGGCCACATCCATCTCTTCTTTCCTCAAGCCTGTACACCAGGGGTCCTCAAATTTTAAACAGGGGGCTAGTTCACCGTCCCTCAGGCCGCTGAAGGGCCGGACTAGAGTTTAAAAAAACGGAAAAACTATGAACAAATTCACTGCGATATGAGTCGGCCGCTAAGCAGGACAGCGGCGGCGGTGGCAAAAACACCGGGCGGGCCACATAAATGTCCTCGGCGGGCCGCATGTGGCCCGCGGGCCGTCGTTTGAGGACCCCTGGTTTACACCTTCCTGACTGACTCGCACAGTTACCATGAAAGGGTTCCTGGAGCGGTGTCCCGGCCACCCCTCCTCATTCCCTCTCTCCATCGCTCACTCGCTCTCCCTGCCTCCGGCGCCCCGCTCGGTTCCCCGGCAGCCGTCTTGCCATTAATCAATCGAGACGCTGCCACGCTCCTGAGCGTTCGTTCGCTGCATGCAAGGGGCTTGGGCTGGGGTTGGGGTTGGGTGGGGGGGGGGCGGGAAGTTATCTTCCTAATACAGCGCCCTGACAGGCTGACAGAGAATTTGATCACTGAAGAGTTGGCCTGGAGACGCTCGACGACATCATCTATTTCAGGGGGGAAAAAAAAGAAAAGGGCAGGGAGAAAGGTGTTTGTTGTGGAGGATAGTCAATGATCCTCTGGGCAGCAGCTGGGCGTGCAGTGGACAGGAAGTGCCCTCTGGGCGCCCCGCGGGCGGGGTCTGGCTGCCACAGGATCCTGGCTGTTCCACGAAACCCACAGCCATGTCCACACTTGTTTCTGGGAGGGCCAAGAATCCGGATTTCCACCCCCCCCCCCCATCCAGAGCCCACAGAGGTGCGGCCAAAGGTTAATGGGCCGCACCTCAGGGAGGGATGGTATTTAGGGGCCGGGCAGCCCGGCCAGACACCGGACCCCACCGAGGAGCAGAGAGAGAGTGAGCCGTCCCAGCCCTAGCAGCACGGTAAGGAGCAGAGAAGAATGCAAGGAGGGGCTCTTAGCAGGAGGCCTGCAGCAGAGGAAGGGCGTGAGCCTGGGCCCAGGCGTCCACAGGCCTGCTCCTGCCCGTTCCTGCCACCTGCAAGCACTGGGCTGGGCTCAGACCGACAGCCCCAAGGCAGGAAGTCCTGGGCTCGGGCACCCGGCTTGTGCTTGGCTGGCGGAATGAGCCCACTCCAAGGTCCCCAGGACCCACGCAGAGAGGTCTGGTGACGGGCTTCGGTCAGCAGGGCAGCCAGATACGTCCCCGGAGCGGTTGCCCTCTAGCCCACGGGCTGCCACGAGCCGGACTCGGCGGGGGGACGACTGGCGGCAGTGCATTCAAACCCAGCCGGCTATTGGGAAGTCTGCCCAGGCTTGAGGTCAGCCCCCCTACGCTGCAGGGCAGACCTTCTTCCCAGGGGCTGCCAGCAGGTCACCTGGCTTTTCTTCTGTGGTGCCCTCTGTGGACTCAAGCCATCGACCTTTAAGGCTCAGAGTCAAGTGCCAACAACGCGTGTCCGCACTGCACAGATGCCGCACTGCCCGGGGCCTGGCGGCCGCAGAGAGAAGATGGCAGCTGCCCCGCCAGGCAGAGGAGAGTCTGTTTGGGGTGTGCCAGCAGGCCAGGAGCCCAAGCCAGGGCTCTGGGCAACACACAGACCCTGCCCGCCAGGCACGGCACGGTGGTTCTGCTCCAGTGTGTGGCAGAGAGAGAGAGAGAGAGCCAGCCGGTCGGTCCCGGAGCGATGGTCCCCCCCCCCCCATCCCCCCGGGGGAGACTGGCCTGGGAGCCCAGCGCTTGTGGGCGGGGTGGTTCCTGGCGGGGGACGGCTCCGCTCCCGCTCTGAGCTTGCCAGACACAAATGAGTGGAGGTGACATACCGGCTGCCAGTCGGATCAAGAAAATGAGCAGCAATTGGATTTCGCCCTGTTTTTTGTCTTTCAAGTTTCTTATTGATCCTCACGGAGCGAATGGAACGCCAACAGCCACGTGAAGGGGGATCTATAACATCTGTCAATATGACACATCACCTCCGCCCCCAGGGGGCTTGGGGCCGAGGGATGGGGGCTCACCCACCCATCCACCACTCTTTAGCTTCCAGTCCTCTCAGGGGTGGGGCGGGGGGGCATGCCGTCCCGAGGCTGCCTGAGTGGCGGGGGGGGGACCCTCACAGCCCCGCTTTGCCTGTCTAAGCTCTTTGACTCCCGGAGCTGGAGAGGGAGCAGAGGAAGGGGGGAGGACCTGGAGGGGGCAAGGGGTGGAGGGGGGGGGATGATACAAGAATGGCAGGGGGGAGCGAGCACCCTGCCTGGCACAGCAGGTTTGGGACGGCAGAGGAAGCAGGCGCAGCCGAGAGCAGCACCCGCGCCCACGGCCCCGGGCTGTGCTGTTCACGGAGAGAGTCAGGCTGCATCTGCAGAGAGGCCGCCCAGGGCCAGACCCTCTCCCGCCGCCGCTGGCACGCAGGCGTCCAGAGGGCAGACCCAAGCTCCTCACGCCGCTCCCAGGCTGGAAGCCCATCGGCCCCAGTGTGGCACCCGGTCATACACGCCGCGGCGGGCTGCCCTGCACCCACCCAGCCGCGTTCCCCTCCAGGCCCACCCTGCGCCTGCCCCAAAGCCTGTCCGCCCCACCCCACCCCACCCCGCCCCACCTACCCATGTCTCTGCTTCCCGGTGGTCACCAGGCTTCCTGGTCCCTGGCAGAGGCCGGGTCCCCACAGCCCTGACAACCTTCACAGAGACGCCCCCCCTTCCCAGGACGTGGGTGAGCCGGGAGCATTGCTGGGACCCTGCCAGCGCTGCCGGCACCCTGAGGGGTCTCAGGCAGTGGGAGGATGCACCATCCCTGGTATTTCTGGGCTGCGGCCAACGGGAAGTGAGGCAGGCTGCCCGAGAGAGGGCTTGTTCCAGAGCCAGCACCCCCGCCCCCCTGCCGCCCGGGGATGGGACCCCACTGTCAGCTCTTGGATGCTGCTCCAAGCTGAATTGTTCCACCTGGCTCCGCCTGCAGCTGGGCAGGGGTCTCAGGCTTCCCTTCCGTGGGTCCAGGGAGAGCTGGGGTGGCTGGGCCTGAGCCCGCTCTCTTTAAGACCCTAACCGAGGGGCGGGGGAGCATGCTTCTGCCGATGATCTAGTTCTTTCTCCCTCTGAGAGACCAGGTCCCTCCCACCCTCTTGCGTCTAACTGGCCCCAGATCGCCGGGCCCCCAGCCAGGCGCAGTGCCCCCTCTCAGGCGTGTGTGCGTGTGTGTGTGTGTGTGTGTGTGTGTGTGTGTGCCCTGAGCAGGGGCCACCCCTGGCCGGCGGTCTGTTCTCACAGCTCCAAGCAGAGGGCGCGTGGCCCTCACCTGGGAAAGCCACGGCGCCAGGCCCACGTCCAGGCCACACGGCTTTGGGCAGGACGTGGACGTGACCGCGCCCCCCCCCCACCCTGCGCCCAGTGACAGGCTCCCCCTCCTCGCTGTCAGCTCCAGTATGGTGTCCCCGAAGGCCATGGCCGCCCTGCTGGCAGTGCATGCGGCCGCCCTGCTGGCCTCCCAGACGGAAGCCTACGTGCCCCTTTTCACCTACAGCGAACTCCAGAGGATGGAGGTGAGTTGTCCCCTGGGCTGCCTGGGGGAGGGGGGGTTAAAGTCAGGGGGGGGGAATACAACTGCCTCTCTGGCCCTGCCCTCTGGGACGCACAAGGATTCTCTCCGTAATGGAAGCGGCACCTAAGATCCCAAACCCAAGGTAACCCCCAGCCCCTCCACGCCTTCCCTCAGAACCAAGAGTTCCTTCCATGGGCCTCCTCCACCCCTCAGCGGCCGGCGGGGCTGACCCTGTGCCCCTCGAGTCTGCAGTTCTGTACCAGAGCAGAGAGCCTCCCCTGTCACCCACAGGGCGGCCGGTGATTTCCCACTACCCACCTCGCCGTGAGCGCCCGACTCTGAGCCACCGCACCACCCCGGCCCCCCCACTCCGGGCCCCACCAGAGGGGCCCGTGGCTCTCCTGCATGTCAGCTCCCTCCCCACCACCCCCCCCCCCGCCCAGCCTGCGCAGGAAATTTTCAATTAACGAGCACATCAATATTTACTGAGGCTTCTCTGCTTCTCTCCCCCAAACCCCAACCCTGTTGCCCCCCCGCCCGCCCGGGCGCCGGGCCAGAGCAGACAGGGAAGCCTCAGACCCTCCCCTTGTCTCCGGCGAGCCGGCCGGGGAGCCGGGACAGGAACATATGAAAAATTAACTAACAATAGGAGACAAAAGAGAGATGTCATGAGGCGGAACATGATTAATTGCCCAATAAGTGATGCTGATCAGAAAGTGCGGGGCGGTGGGGGGATGAAGAAGAGAGTTGTGTGGGCAGGGCCCTGTTCAGAGGCCCCGCAGGAAAAGGGGGGAAGCTTGGTGGGGAGGGGGGTCCTGCGCGGTCAGGGGGAGGCCGTGAGGGGCGCCCAGAGTCCCGGGAGGCCGGAGAAGAGGTAGCTTTCCATGCAGCCTGGCACAGTCGCCCCCTCTCTCGATCCCAAAGTCCCCCGAGGTCTGCGGGCGCTGCGTCTGGACTGAGCGCAGGCACGGGGTTCTCTTTAGCTCCAGGGGGAGGACGTGGCCTTTCGTGGCCACCCTGCCTTGAGAGCAAGGCTTCCACAGAGACAGATGCATGAAACTGGCCCGAGGGGGGAAGTTCTCGTGGCCCCCAGGGTGGGTGGATCCTGTCCGGCTCTGCCTCCCCCTGTGTACGGGAGAAGTCCCCGATACTTGAGAGACAGGGTCCTCTGCAGAGACCAAGCTCAGTCTGGCTCCCCTTTGGACGTTGGCATGGAAGCTGAGAGGGCCGAAGCCTGCACGCTTCCAAAGAGGCGGACGTCCGACTGTCCTAGAAGCACAGGCCTGGCCGAGAGCAGAAGCCCAAGAGCGTCGTGGAGATGCCCGAGGAAGCGGGTGTGCCAGAGGGCAGGCGGCCAGGCCAGCGGGGGGGGGGGGGGGGGCTGGACGGCAAGGGTCCAGCCCAGCAGAACACAAAGGGGCAGCGTGGCAGCCAAGGGCACCCTGCGTCCATCTGCTCCTCGCCTTCCTCTCTTAATTGCCAGGCCGGGGGATGTGTGTGGAGAAGCTGCAAATTCCCTGCCACCCCCCCCACCCCCACCCCCGACATAATTCATCTCGCTATCTCGCCTCTTATAAATCACATCGCGGGGACTCCAACGTCCCTGGGCCGCCCCACCGCGCCCTCGCCGGCGAGGCTGTCTTGCCACCTTTTTTATGGGCTCTCTCTGCTAAGAAAAACACATTTTCATACTTTATGTGCATGAAGGGCGGCCATGATTTTCAGCATTTTAACTTAATTAACCGTCATAATCGGGGCGCGAGGTGTTAACTACAGAGACACGGATTCCTCTTCCTGTTGGCCTGCTGGTGGACACCAGGCAGGCCCACTCCTAAGCCCCCAGGGGTCTGAGTGGCCCCCCACCCCCAAGCAGGCACCTGGGAGGGGGAGCTCTTTTCTCTCGGGATCTGTGGGATGCTCACACCGGTGGGCACCGCCAGTGAAAAACGGACTGGCCCACTGGACCCGGTGCACGTGGGCCGGTTTTGTGGGGTGCGGGCCCACCCAGGAGAGGGCCTGGCCATCACGCACAAAGACCACGGCCCGCCCGGGAAGCACCACTGGGGAATGCCGGGTCCCTGTCGCTGTGCGGGGGTGACGTTCTTGCCTTGTCTCCTCCGGGTTGCTTTTGGTTTTACGCTGTGCCCCCCTCCCCCCCAGGAGAGGGAGCGAAACAGGGGCCACGAGAAGCCCCTGAGCCTGCAGCAGAGGTCAGAGGAGGAGGCGGCGGCAGACCTGGACCCCTCGGAGGGAGAGGGGAGCAGACGGCCCAAGGTGAGACGCTTTGGGAGGCTGGTTCCAGGAAGCAGGGGCCGGCCGGCCGCAGCCAAGGAGCAGCGTAGGGCACAGGATGCCCAGGCAGCCGCTTCACCCCGGCAGGGGGAGGCGAGCACCAACCAGGAAGCAAGCAGACCACTGGGGGCCCCAAAAGAAAAGAGAGGAGAGAAGGCCAGCCCGGATGGTGAGGAGCCAGGGGAGACCGCTCAGAGGAGGGGACATTTGCTGCAAGCTCAGGAGGGACGGAGGGAAGGAGCAGGAAGGAGGACGCAACCAGAGGCTCTGCCAGGATACACCTGTGGCCAGAGCCTGCCGAGACGAGAGATGGGGCAAGAGGTCCAGCCTGCAGAGCCGGGCAGGCTCTGGGACCAGGCAATTATAGGGCTGGAACTGGACCTGCCCTGACTTAGAAAGACCTCAAGCAGCAGTGTGCCAAGGAGTCCCTGCGTGGCGTGAACCTGTAACGCACTCCCCTCATGAGAGACGCCTGACAACCCGCTCCCCAAAAAAGCCAGCCAGGGCGACCCCTGTGGAGCACAGACCCTCTCCCCCTGCCAGGGACAGACGCTCCCCGCAGCCGAGAGTCAGGACTGGGGGGCGGGGAGGGGGGGCCACCGGTCACTCTGCGCGAGCCGCTGGAGCCACGGCGACAAACAAAGCAAAGTCTGCTCAGACTCTGGTGGGGGAGACAGGCCACAGAGGCCCCCCAGCTCAGCGGCAGGGCGGTGACGTTCAGGGTCTCGCCCGGCGGGGGCGGCCTGCTCAGACCTCCGCCCTCAACTGCGGGGGAAGCGGTGGCCTGCTCACCGCCCGGCCGCGGTCACTCGGAGGAGAAAGCTGAGGCCATCCACTCCTGTTAAGTCAGACACTCTCGGCAGCCCTCAGGGCCAGTTCTGCCCTGTCCTGCGGGGCCGCCGTGAGCTGGCACAGACCCCTCAGGCCGTGGCTCTGGGTGGCGATGCCTCTTATAAACCAGGCGGCTTCCCCCGGTCCCTGGAAAGGCTGCAGCCTCTGTCGACTCCCGGTTCCCACAGAGCCTGTTGAAGACCCTCTCAGAGCGCAGGTGCTGGGGAGGACATCAAAGCCAGGGGAGGAGACAAGACCACCGTGTAGGAATAGCCAGGCCTGGAGAGGGAGGGCAGCCACCCACGGCTGCCTGGGAACAAGTAACAGAGGGCACCGTGACAAGGCTGGAGGGGTGAGGGCAGGGTGGGGGAGGCCCAGGAGGAGAGTGAAAGGGAACACTGAGTCCCTGGGAAGGGCTGAGGGGGAGCCGAGAGGGACCCTCAAGAACAACCATGTCTCTCCAGTGTACATCTTCACGGGGTTCTTCCTGGGGCTGGATGGAGACCAGCGCTGAGCGGCAAAGGCAGCCGTCCAAGTCTGCAGGCCACAAAGAGGCGGGGCTGCCCGGCTGGCCCCAGCCTGGGAGAGCAGGGTGGGAGCCAGGGGGGATTAGGCAGAATGTAAAGCCAGGGGGTGGGATGCATTCTCTGAGGGTGGACGTGGGCGGAGAAGAGGAGAGGCCCTGTCTGCGAGGCGGGCGGGCACTTCCACGGAAGGCCGGGTGGAATAAGGTAGCAGACAACAGAAGTCGCACTCCACGCCGGCCTTGACACCTCTTGCCTCGCACTGGACATCTGGGCCAGGTCAGCAGGCCGGGGGGGCTGGCTCACTGTCGTCCCCACACCTGTCAACAACACTGCAGGCAGGGGTTGCAGGACGGACAGACGGAGCCGGGAGGGAGGCGGTCGCCCCTGAAGCCGACCGAGGCCACGGCACTCACTCCAGGCCTCAACGGCACAGTCACCTCTGGCACAGCGTCTTTCTCCAGGAGCCTCGGGCCTCCTGAGAACCGTGCACCAGAGCAGGGCAGGGGCCCGTGGGGGCCGGCCAGAGCGCATCCCCATTTTGAAGGCAGGACAGGGAGCCTTGTCCACAGCAAGGCCATGGCTGAGGACTGAACCCGCTGCCCCAGAGGCTCCTCTCAGGAAGCAGCCTCCCTAGAGCTAGGAGCTGGCAAGAGGCCGGGAGTGGGCCTGGAGAGGCCTCTGCCCCAGCCTGCGAGCCAGCCAACCGGCCGGTTCTCTCTCTCGGGGCAGAGAGGCCTGGGTTCAGCCCCCACCCCCTCTGCTGTTCTCTCCGGGCTGTCAGGGAGGGCCGGGGCTCCCTGCGCCTGTCTCCACACCTGCAAACCGGGACCCGCCATGCTCCCTGCTGCATAGGGTCACGGAGAGGCGTCCCGTCCTCGGTGTCGGTCAGGCCCTTCGGAGGGGGCATGAGGCCAGCTAGTTCGGCAGGTGGGCGGGGGAGGGGGGGCGCACCCCTGGGACTGAGGAAGCCCGCTCCCTCAGGGAGAGCCTGCTCATGCTCCAGGCAGGGCTCAGAGAGCCCCAAGGGCCCCAGGGGCGGGGAGAAGGGAGGGGTGGGGGGGGCGCGTGGCTCCCAAAGACCCCCCCCCTCCGGCCACCTGTTGGGCGGCTGGGGGGTTAACGGCGCCCTCCCCGCCTCCCCCTTCTTGTTAACGGCCCGGCTTATTTCACAGTTGGCTGCGCCCGTGGAAATTGGAATGAGGACGAACTCCAGGCAGCTGGAAAAGTACCGGGCCGCCCTGGCAGGGCTGTTGAGAGAGGTAGCCTGTCCACCCCGCACAGTGTCCTCCGCCCACCCTGCGGCTGAGGTTCCAGGCGCCCCGGCGGGCGGGGTTTCGGGGTGGCAATTTGTTCCCCGGCTTTACACTTGAGAGCACGAAGCTGTCTTTTCTCCCGGGGAGTTCCGCCCCGCCCTGTCTCCCAGCACAGCCTCATCACGGAGGGAGCACGCTGATGGCGCTGGCAGCGGTGGGAGTGGGGGTGGGGGGTGTATTCTCTGGTGACCGCCGTCTCCCAAACAGCCCCCACCTCGCCCCCTCAGGCCTGCCCCCGAGGACCACTGCCTCAGCCCTCCTCCCTGCTCCAGACGCATCCCTGCATCCCTGCCCACCCACCCCCGACCCCGTCTGTCTGTCTGGACCACCACGCTGGGCTACCCCGGGTCCTGAGCCCCCACGGGCCTTTGCCCCGATGGAGGTCTCTCCGCCTTCGTGGTTCAAAGCCAAATCTGGGCTGACAAACAGCCTCATTACTTTTCATGGTCCCCAGGAGGGAGGGGGGGATGGGGAAGGAGGGCTGTTAAGAGATGGAGGAACTTGGAGGCTAAATGACTTGCCCCAGGCTACGGAGGAGAAAAGCAGCCGCAGAAGCTTCGGGAAGCCCTGCCGCCTCCTCCTCCTCCCATCTACAGGGCCGGATGTCAGCGTGGTTTCATAGGAGGAAATCCCCTTTTGCTTTTCTTGCCCAGCAGCTGAGGGAGGAACCCAGTTGGGGGCAGGAGGAGGCCTGAGCCGGGCGCCCCCCCACTCCACCCCTCCAGCCCCAGTGAGACCGCGAACTTCACACCAGCCTGCAGCTGAGCTGGGAAAGAAAACACCCTCTCCCCCGGCCAGTCCCCCACCCCTACCCCCCAACAGCAAATAAAGCATGGACCGTACAGAAAATGGCTCTTTTATTTAATGTTTTAATTTCCACAGGGCAGCCTCGGGTCATCAGAAAAGGAAGCCCGCGCGCGCCACACACACACAAAGCCCTGGGGCCTGGGTCATCCGCGGTGCAGACCGAGCAGAATGGAGGTCCCCTGGGTGGTCTAGTCCAAACAGGGTACCCTGGGGCTGTGGGTACCACTGGGTGGACCCCGACTCCGAGTGGCCCAACTTTGCAGATGCCCCGCCCCCCACCCATGAGCCGCTGGGTGGCTCAAACCGGCAGCCTTCCGGCGGGGTGACAGCGTGCCCACGCCGCCACCAGGGTTCCGTGACGGCTCATGTTAGACGCATCCCGTCGCCAGCGCCCTCGGAGGGCGAGGAAGCCGAGGCCCGAGTCGCAGGGCAAAGCCTGGAATCCGGGTCCCTGCATCTGGCCGCACAAGCTGCGGGTACCTCATGGACCAGCAGATTGTGAGGCCCTGGCACGCGGCCCCTGGCGGAGCGACTTCTAAGCGGCCCTTTCACCTCAATGAGCCTTTGCAAAAGCAAGGTGGTAATGTCTGCCTGGAGAGCTGGCGACGGGCGTGCCAGCAACTAGCAAATGACCATCCTGATCACTGCCCTGTGACCGCCGGCCGCAGCACAAGCCGCCCCGCCAACCCACTTCTTTCTGCCTCCTAGACAAAAAAACGGGCTGGGAAATTTTATGCTACTTTTAATTGAACATTAATGAATGCTCATTTATTTATAAGCTGGGGGAGGGAGGGAGGGGGGGGGGTCCACACAGGAACTGCAGCTCCCGCCGCTGCTGTCCAGAGGTGACCAGCGAGGAAAGGCACCGGGGTCCTTCTCCACCCAGCCCCCGCCTCCCCACTTCCCCCTCCCCCCCCAACACACCCCAACCTCTGTGAGGGCTTAGCCACAGGGGCAAAACAAGTGGAGGCAGGGGGCAGGGGGGAACAACGGAGGAAACGGGAATCATAGTGCTTGAGACTGGAGTCTCTGGATCCAGAGGCCGCCTCTACCATGCTGGGCCTCCCCCTGCCTCTAACGCACTGTCCTGGGCCTGCTGAACACCCCTACTACCTCCTCTCAGAAGGGGGTGCTCGTTTCAGAGGCAGCTCTGGTACCCCCTGAAGAACATCTCCTAAGATCTGCAGATCCCTGGACTCACGGGCACCCTAATACCCAACCCAGCGGCACCCAATGCTGCCTGGATCTGAGCCACCCCCAGGTCAGCGGTGGTCGGGACTGCTAAGCTCCATCCGTGTGTCCCTGGTGGACTTTCAGCTGAAGATCACCAGGCCTTTGTCCCTGGTCTCTCTTACTCTGGAAATCTATTCGGCATCATAACAGCATGCCAGCCTCCACTGCCAGGTCCTAAGGGTCCCGGCCAGGCATCGAACCCCGGTCTCCGGCCTGGAGGACAAGGCCTGGACTATTAACCGCCCCCCCCTACACACACACACACACACACCGCCTTCCGACCCGTTGCTGTGGCAGCTCCTCCAACTTGTGGGCAACCCTATGAGGGTCGAACTGGAACAAGGTTCCCACAGAGTTGTTTTTGTTTTTTTTTCCCCAACAGTTCCTTTCTTTGGGCCCCAAGCCCAAACTCACTGCCGTCGAATCAATGCCCCAAATCATAGCCAAGCCCAGAAGGCAGGGTGCGCCTGCCCCCACCCCACCCTGTGAGCTTCCAAGACCGTAACTTCCTGAGGAGTAGGAGAAGCATCCATCTCTCTCCTGTGGGGAAAGTGCCCGGTGGCCTGGCACTGCTGACTTGGCGGGTAGTAACCCACCTCACCACCAGGGCTACAGACTCACCGGACAGTTAGGAGCAGACCTTCCTCTGAGGTGCCTCTAGGTGGACTGGAACCACTCGCTGCGGAGCAAGAGCAGGAGCCCAAGTAGGGACTCCAAGAGTTACGCATCCCAGCATGTAACTCCATGCAGTGCTGTGGGAGCTAGGATCTTGAGATTTCAGCTCAGGCGGTGGCGGGTGCTTCTAACACCAGGAATTCGTTCCTTGTCACCAGAGTGCCCAGCCCGGGAGAGCGTGCCACCTGGTCCCCAGAGAAGCCCTGTTCGACGGCCGGCCGGGCTGCAGTCCAGCTGCCTCCCCTGGCCCTCCGCCTCCTCCCTGCTCCTCCCCCCGCAGCCTGTGCGGTACCAGGGACATCTGTATGCACAGCATCCGGCCCAGGGCTGCTTGGAAAGGTCGGCTCTTTCTTCTCTCCTGTTCCTGCCCCTGCCACCGTTCGATTTCTCGCCATCGGCTCCCATCATCCTTTTTTGGCCAACCGGCTTCTCCGAAGTTTCCAGAATCGCTTACGCGGGAAGCACCCGGCCCTGGAAGAAATTAAAATCGGGGCGGCGGAGAGGGAGCCGAGCCACGGGGAAAGACTGCAGGTTTCTGCAAGACAGAAGGAAGAAAAGAGACAGAGAGCGAGGGGATCACGCAGCAGCTGGGGTCTGAGGCAGAAGCCAGGGAGCTAGAGAGCAAGCAGGGACCAGGAGGCCACCACTTCTCGTTCCTCGCTGGCCCTTAGGGGGCCAGGAGAGGGCCGGACTCGCGGGTCCTCCTTGGGAAGGCTCTTTACACTGAACAGGGACCCCGGGTACAGGACAATCGCACCTGAGCCTAGCTTCAGAAGACAGGGATGCTAGGCGGTATTTTCTCAGGACCCACACCCGTGTGTGATCTTATAATTGCAGAGCTGGCGTGGATTTGCCATGAAATTGAAGAGTGAAAAGCAGAGCTTAATCGCCAGATCTCGGTACTCTGTCATTTAGGATAATCTAATCACCGGCAAAGCCCCAGAGATGTTGGGAAAGCGTTCGGCGGTTGTTCTTCTTCGAACAACGTGGGGTATGGACACGGTGGGGTGTCGTGGGGCACCTCCCGAAGGTGGTTTTTCACAGGACGTCAGAGGCTGGGGGCGGCTGGGAGGCCCCTGGGACTCGCGGGGAATAAGCCAAGTCCTGCGGCATTCTCCGCGGATACCCCCAAACCAGATGAAAAGCACGGCGGCGCGCCCCACATGCGCAGGGGAAGGAGAGAGGCAGGAAGTTCGGTGGTCCTGTGCGCGCGCGCGCCCGGAGTCAGGGGGTGCCATCTCTCCGGCCCAAATCGGAGTCCCAAAGGGCACCCACTCTGCCCTCTCCCATGTGGATGGCGCTGGCCCTGCGGGGACCCGTTGGGAGAGAGGCCCAGAAGGGCTGCCTGGGCTGCGCGGCCAGATCAAGGACGCGGTCACGGCGGGCGCCCGTGCGCCCTGAAGGACGCGTCCTGATGGAGGCGCACGGGGCCCTGGGCGGGGGGAGGCGGATGGAACGCCCTGAAAAATGGGTGGCCATCAGGCTCTGTGGTCAGCAGGACTGGCGGAGGGCCCCGATGGCAGGCACCCCCCACCCCATCCCACCCCTCGACTGGAATTCAGAGCGTGCGCGCACGCGTGTCCCCCTCGGGCGCGCGGCTGTGGTTACTAAGTAGCCGCGGACACCAGAGGCCCTTCTGTCTTTAATAAATCAGGAAGGCCGGCCGCTGCCTAAGCCGCTCACCTAAAAAACAAATCCCGCAGAGGGCAGAGGGAGGGCAGCCTTTGACTGGCAAGATAGCGATTTTCTTTGAACTCCTCAGGGCGACCCGCAGAAGGGAGGATGGCGCGGGAGGGTCTCCCTGGGACGCCCCCAACCAGGTTCAGGGTCTAGATGCCCTGACGCCGCTGCGGGGCCCTTTAGAATAAAGTGGTCGGACGTCCCGTGGCGTTTTAAAATTAAAATCTATTCCAATACTATTTTTGCGTTCTATAAAAATTTTTGTTGCTCCATGGAGACCCAATTTTTAATCAAGAAACACCCCCCCCACACACACACACACACCCCACCCCAACCCCACCCCCGATCCATGGTGTCCCGCTTAAAATCTGGTCACTTTACTTCAGCAGGAAGTGCAGGAGCAGGTGGGGGAGAGGGTTTCACTAGAACAGGAGCAGGGCCTTGGGGTGGGGATTGTGGCTGGAGGACCGGAGACCCGGGGCCTGCCTGGAGCCTGAGTTCCTGAGCTCCCGTGGGGCCTGAGGCGTAGGAGAGACCAACAACCGACAGTGAGGTTTCTTGCTTCCCAGGATCCCCAGCTGTGCAGTGAGGGGGGCCGGGGAGGTGTTGTCCCCCAGTGACGTCACCGCGGCAGCTGGCCCAGCCTGGTGCCCGTTAGTGCGTACACCCAAGGCCTGTCGGACCCGGCCGGGCAGGTCCATGGACTGCCTGGGTAACAGAACAGCCAAAGGCCGCTGTGGCCAACGTGCTGCACTCTGGGTGCGAGGGGGAGGTGGCTGAGACACAGCTGCTAGGGGAACAGCTGTCCGTTCAAAGCCACCCAGCAGTTCTGTGGGAGGACAAGGGTGGCCGTCTGATCCCATAAAGATTACAGCCCAGAAATCTCCACTAAGGCCAGTGACTTACCACCCCCTTGGCCGCACGGAAGCCAGCAGGGTGCTGGGTGGGGGGGGGTGAAGAAGGTGGGTCATTTGCTCCTGGGTCTGTGTCTCCTGGCAGTAGCCCTACACCCAAAGAGGGCCCTGCAGGTGGTCTGCTCTGTGGACCGCGCCCCCCCCCCACTCTGGGGGAGCGTGCCGGTAGTTCCATACATATGTCAGAATTGCCCTGAGATCTGTTGTGCAGAAACAGGCCGTAACTCTGGCAGAGCCGTACCGTTAACTTTGTTTAAGCATCGGTTTCAAGCCCTCTTAGAACACACAGGGCTAGTCTTGATGCCGAAAGGCCCATTCTTTATATATTGAACTGCACAGCTGCAAGGAGCTGCACAAATGTTACCAACTCGTTTGTCATGCAAACAGTGCTTCGGAAAGAAATAAAATACTATTATGGGGTCTATGTGTTAGGCAATCACTATATCAAATTCATGGCACTCGGCGCAAACACGGGCAGAGAAAAAGGAAAACAACACTTGGTGAGAGGAATCGCGCCACATGGGAGCAGCTAAGCCGGGGGAAGCCGGAGAGGCAGACAATGAAGCCGGACCCAGCCGAGGCTGTGATTTTCCCCCAGCCATCGGGGCCAGTGGTGCATCCTCCCAGGCACAGAGAATTGGCGGGGGTGCAAATCACCAGCCCCAGCTCCCGGGAGACAGGTGGGAGATGAGTCCCAGGAAGGAAGGAGCATTAAAAGGGAAGGAGGGAGACTGTCTGGAAGCTGCAGTAAATGTTGAGGCTCCGGGAGCTGCTGGGGGATGTCGAAGGAATACTAAAGAAAGGAAGGGGAAGGAGGGGTGTCCTCACTCAGGGACTCGGGAGGGGTAGGGGGGGCTGCCGATCAGCGCTCTGACAATGGAGGATAACCGCATCATATCACCACACAGAAGGCCACTACGCCCAAACTGCCAAAGCACGGCATTACAGACCTGCTAAAAAGCGGCCTTACAAAACTGCCTGGCCACTGAACATCACGCCCCCCCCCGCCCCCCTGTCCAGCGGACGCACAACCCTGACCCTCACCATCAGTGCTCCTTGCTGTGAAATACAGACAGAGGGCTATCCTTCACTTCGGTCATAAAAGTGGAATGTCAGTTAATGAGAGAGGTCGGTAAATGAGGAGTAGGTCAGTACCGCTATAGCCCTGTATCCCAGCTTCCCTTAGGGGGTTCCTGGTGAAATGCCTTCATGAGCAAGAAGAGGGTGTCCTGTGGAAGTCCCCACACAGCCCTGCCACTGCCAACACAGGCCAGAGGTAACATGTCCGCACCTGCGCCAGGCACTGGTCTAAGCACTTGACTCCGAAATGTACTGCACATACACTCAACATGGGGCTGCTTATCGAACAGAGGCAGGGCTGGGATGCAAAGTCAAACCATCCAGCAGCAGCTCTCCAGGAGCAAGGTCGGGTCTCCCACTCCCACCAGAGGGCAGTGATTCCCCCCCCCTCCCAACCACATCAAACCATCTGTCTCTGCAGCCCACACCCTGCACCACAAGTTGAGGCGACAGGGCCCGGTGCTTCTGAGGTCTCTAACAGCAGCTCTGGCCACCCGGAGCCCACTATCCAGGTACACGGCTTCCTCCAGGAGCCAATCAGCCCGCTTGAGCCCAGAGTCAAGTAGGCTCTTTGCGGGGACCAGCGCACAACTGAGGAGCAGCGGTGCCTCAGGAGGAAATAGAGAGACAGAAAGAACGGACACAGGGGCTCACCTCTCCAGATGTCAGGATCAAGGGGGCAAATGTATTCCAATGGGTTTAGATAGTCGTGGGCCTTCAAAGCCTCTGCATAATAGAGTGGGCGGATACCAGAGTTAGGCTAGTGGCGTCCCCTTGGCTGTCTCTGAGCTCTCTGCAGGGCAGCAATCTACGATGGGTATCAGAAGGGAATTGGCTGCTCTGAGGGTGGGCAGACTGAAGAACAGGAAGGCTCTCAACGTTTGACAGCCTCTGGGCACAGAGTGAGCAACCAGACAGCTGCAAGCAGGAGACATATTTTTTTATGGTAGCCCTTTTATGGGGGAGGAGAGTAGGGGAGGATGTTCGGTCTGGAGAAGGTTTATTGGGAGGCATCTCTATCCCGTCACTGCGACAGCCTCCCCTCACCGAGGTCAGCTTCCCAAACCCTGTGATTCTGAGCGTGGAGAATGTGGCCGCTGGCATTTCTGTCCGGACCCTGTTCCCAAAGTCAAGGCAGGGTTGGGCTGAGCCCCGTTGGCGTAAGTGGTTGAGTGTGGGACTGCAGCCCGCGGGTGTGGCGGTTCAAATCCAGCGGCGGCTCTCAGGAGCGGCACTGGGGAGCGTCCACAACCTCCA
>PVJH01024160.1:0-33547 GCA_004026705.1 Nesogale talazaci | reverse complement strand
AGTTATGTGTGCTAGCCTTTCTCCTTCCAGACATAGATATTATTCCTGGAAATGAGCTGGTCCCTATCCCTGCTATTGATTACATGGCAGGAAGAGCTAAAGGGCAGTGCAACTAGGTGACCTATTTGTAAGATTAAGGACCAGTACTGCAGTGGCCTTTCAAACTGCAGCATACCAAGTTATCTAGGCAGCTAATCTCGTATATGCAGGCCTCATCAGACACTACACAAGATTTGCAAGATCAGGTAGATTCTTTAGCAGAAGTAGTATTACAAAATAGAAGAGGTTTAGACTTACTTGCTGCAGAGCAGGGAGGTATTTGTTTGGTTTTACAGGAAAGATGCTGTTTTTATGCCAACAAATCTGGAATCGTAAGAGACAAAATCAAGTGGCTGCAAGAAGACTCAGAGAAGAGAAGAAAGGAGTTGACCACCAATCCACTGTGGACCGGCCTCAATGGGCTGTTGCCTTACCTCTTGCCACTGTGGGGCCCCCTTGTTAGTTTATTGCTTTTGCTTTCATTACGGCCAGTATTATTCAACAACCTCATGGCATTTATTAAGTAACGGATTGAGACCATTCAAGCAAGGCCCCTGAAAGTTCATTATTGTCGCTTTGAGATGAGCGATCTCGAACAGAGTGGCACACACAACTAGTATGTGATAAGACCTTCTGCCTCCGTGAGCTGAACTTGACAGCCAATGATGGGTAAGATCAGGAGCACTCTTTATCAACCTAAGACAGGCCATGGTGACATTAGAAGGCCATTGACCGAGGACGGGGAAGGACTGACTGTGTGTCCTGACAACCTAAGACAGGTGGAGTTCCCGGGAGGATATTACTTGAAAAAATAAAAAAGGGGGACCTGTCAGGAGCCATCCAGCCCGGACATGCTTGACCTGGCTACAGGCCGGATATGCCTGAACTCTGTTGCAGTTTGTTGCCTGGGGTTTGTAGTTTGTCGCCTTTGTAACTGTAAACAGACCTGGCCTCTGAAGCCTGACTTGCAGCTGTGCTGCCATTCGCTTGTTAATTTTGAAGATCACGATATGCTAATTGCCTAAGCTTGCTTGCCCTATAAAACTGGCTTACTTTTCCCAAATTAAAAAAAAAAAGAACCTCACCCCACCCCAGAAAAGATGTAACTACTGACACAACGTATGTATGTATGTATGTATGTATACATTATGATTAGAGCTGTATGAGTCCCCAATAAAATGATTTTTGAGGGGAAAAAAAAAGTTGAGAGTGTGCATACATAAAAAAAAAAAGAAAAGAATGCAGTGAAAGGTAGTTTATTTTTTTCAAAAAAGAATTTATGTTTTCAGTAGCTACTAAATGTAAATATCCATTTCTAATACTGTTCTATTGATTTGAATTTAAAAAGTCAACTGTGCACATTATTTTATAATACTTAACAAAACCACATAAAAGTGGTACTTTCTTGTAAAAAAATAAAAATAAAAAAATAAACTTCTAATTTATATTTTTATCTTAAAAATATTTTTTCTTTTAATAGCTTTGTGTTACCTGATCCACAAAAGTCATTTTCAACTTCTCACTCAATAGATGTTGAACCCTTGTAAAATGGGCAGTCACATTAGGCACTACCAGAATTTAAATAAGCTAAGGTAGTTTGGGGCAAATATGAGGCTTTCTACTCTCATAGACAATCACAGTCTTGGAAATTCACAGGGGCAGTTTTGACCTGTCCTATTGCTGCTCTGAGTTGGCACTAACTAGTGACTCAATGGCAGTGAGTTCATTTTGGTCTTTGTGCTAGGTTAGTTTAGATTATCTGTAGCAACCACCATGGATCTGTCAATTTTTCATAACATAGTGACTTGTGTCTGGCTATGATGGTGGAAGCTATGTCATTGGAATTTCAAATACCAACAGGGTCACCCAAACTGAACAGGTTTCAACTTAGTTTCCAGACCAATATCAGACTAAAAAAAAGAGTAGGATATACAATGTGTAGGAAGTAGTTTCTGAACACCTCCTAAATTACAACAAAACATTGCCAGATACTTAAAGGCTAATAAATAGAAGTAGAAAGTTGTCAGAAACAGTGCAGAAAATGAAGCCCCTCAGAAATCATTCAAAGTATGACTAAGAATGATGATATGAATACGTAAGCCCTAGAGAGTAAAGCCTTTGAGGCTTTCATTTGCTGATGAAGCACAGCCAAAAATGAGACAAATCAGTTTTAAGCATATAATAATCATGTCTTAGAATGACAAAATGCTAGGAATAACAAAGAGAGATTGAGGGTGATTCTAAATGAATAAAGACTATGTGGGATATTGAGGTGGCATTAAAATGTGGAGTCTTAGAAATGTCAAAATGAGTAGCAATGAATTGTTTTATTCCCAGGACAGTGATTTTGTTGTTGTTGTCGTCATTGCTCATCATTTTATTGGTAGCTCTTATAAATGCCATAACATTCCATAATTCAAATAGATCATGCATATTTCATACAATTGGCACTATAATCCATTCCAAAACATTTACTTTCTTTTTGAACTCTTTGATATCACCTCTCCTCTATTCCCTCCCTCCCCTACCATGCCCCCAGGAACCCTTGCCATTGTTGTCATATTTTTATTCAGTCATTGTTCATACATACTTATTCATATCTTGTCCCATCCAATATATCCATTCACCAACAATTCTGTTATTCTCTCCCCCAGAGTGGGGTCACACAGTCATCATTGCTATCAGCTTTCCCATTCCCCCCTTCTAGCCCCCAGCCCATGTCATCCCATATCTTCAAGGAATCATTATCCCTGTTGCTGTTCCTGAAGGGTCATCCATCCTGACATTCTGGCATTTAATGATCTTAATTGTATATATGAGCATAGGTCTAATAGTATTAATGAGATGATGCCTAAACCTTAATAGTAAGAGAAGGAAATATTAAATAACTAGAGGATAGGTATGTGTTTCATCAGCCCTATGTAGCATATAGCACCTTAGATTACTTTTTTTAAAAAATCATTTTATTGGGGGTTCACGCAACTCTTAAACACCCTAACTTCTCATCCCCACTTCTGTGTGACCCTTTGTGAGGGGCTGTCCAATTGACTTGCATAGAGACTTTGGGTCTCCACTTTTTCTACAGTCCTTCACATCAGTTTGATTGCTTGCTTTTTAACTTCTGATACCTATTCTTATTGACAACTCATGCTCACACAGGCTAGTGTGCTTCTTCCATGTGGATTTCATTGCTTCCCTACTAAATGACTGCTTATTTAACTTCAAGCCTTTAAGACCCCAGATGCTACTTTTTTAACAGCCTGGTATCATCAGTTCTTTCCATCACATTTTCTTATGCAACATTTTTTTTTCTTTAGTGATCATATTGAGATGGTGAATGTCATACAGTGCCACATTGTTAGAACAAACCATTCTTGTGCTTAGGTGAGATTTTAGTAGAGGTCAAAGTCCATCTGCTTCCTTATTGTACTTGTATGTATGTATGTATGTATGTATGTATGTATGTAGAGAGACAAATACACCTAAGCATTATGTATTTCCATATCTATATTTATACCTATATATAATTTTTATTTCTTCTTTTCTCTTTATTTTTTCTTTTCTCCTGCCTCACTCTCATGCTTACCCACCATTCACCACTCAGTAATTCATCTCAGACATTTTTTTGATCGCTCATTTCTGACCAGGAATGCTACATCCTCCACACCATTAATTTTATAACCCTTGCTATTCCTCTGTTCCTGTCATAATTGGCTAACCTCTCACCTCCCCCGACTTCCTCTCTTCCCATGCTCCACAACCCCTGCCCCCCCACCCCAGCAAAACTGCTGCACTGCTGTCTCCATGAGGTTGATTATCCTGCATAGGATATCTTATACATAGGCATACAAAAAGAAAGAAGAAGGAGAGAGAGAAACACCATATAAATAGTATCTCTCTATTAAATAGTAAGAGGGACCTATAGATTTTAGCAATAAGCCCTTTATCTGACATCATTACTAAATAAATAAGAGAGTCTGTGGTCTCTCTTATTAGTCGCTTGCTAAAGTTTTCCAATGTACACAAGTGTTCACTATTTAATATACCCTACCCCTTTATTCTATCTTCCTATGAGAATGTATACTACCTTAGTTCTAAGACCCCATGTATTCCCTGCACTATGGTTCTTAGCTTTGTTCTGATTTTTTCATTGATGATCCTGATAATTTGAGGTTTTATCTCAATGTCTGTGATTCAGATTTACCTTGAATTTGTCCTTGTGAATGCAGTGAGGTAAGGATCTTGCTTCATTGTTCTGCAGCCTGATGTTCAGTTTGTCCAGCACTACTCACTGAACAAGGCTTCTATTTTCCATTTGATATTTTTAGGGAACTTTATTAAAGATCCGTTTTCTGTATGCTGCTGTTTTGAATTCTTGGTTTTCTGCTCTTACACATTAGTTCAAGTATGTGCCACTATCCCAGTGCCATGCTGCTTTGACAACTGTGGCTGTATAATTAGTTTTAAAGTCTGGTAATGCAACACTGCCCATTTTTCCTTCTTCTTTAGTTCTTTGCCAATCTGGTTTTCTTTCCTTTCCATATAAAGTTGGCAATTTCTTCTTTGAAAAAACAATCTGGTCATTGCATCGGGATTGAATTGAATTTATATACTGCCTTAGGTAGAAATAACCTCTTTACAATAATGACTCTTCCAATCCATGAAAATGGACTATTCTTCCACCTGTGAATGTCCCTTTTGGTTTCTTAGAATAATGTTCTTTAGTTTTCCTTATGCAGACCTTTTGGGTTTTTTTCTTTTGTTAGGTATATCTCTAGATATTTCACTTTATGCTTGGCTATTGTGAAGCATATACCTTCTTGATCACTTTTTCTGTAATCTCATCCATTGTATATAGCAATCCAATTTACTTCTGCTTATTTATCTTTTATCCTGTCACTCTACCGTATTCCCGTATAGCTTGAGTACTTCTATTGTGGAGCCTATAGGGGTCTCAGTCTATAATAACATGCCATCTTCAAATAATGATAATTTCATTTTTTTTCTTTCCCTAAAAGTATACCTTTGATATCTTTCTGTTGCCTTATTTTATTAGCTAGGAACTGCAGGATAATATTGAATAAAACTGGTGGTAACAGACATCCTTGTCCAGTCCCCCTTTTCAATAAGAGTTTTCCTCTTCTTTCCATTGACTGTATTGCTGGCTGTTGATTTCTCATATATACCTTTACCTTCTTGAGTGTTTTAATTAGTAATGGGTATTGAATGTTGTCAAATGCTTTTTCTGCATCTATTGATGTTATCATTTGGTTCTTGTCCTTTTTCCTTTCAATGTGATGGGTGATGCTAATGAATTTTCAAATGTTAAATCACCCCTGCATCCCTGGTATGAATTCCACTTGGTCATGGTGGATTATTCCTTTTATATACTTCTATGTTCTATTTTCCAAATGTTTATTAAGGATATTTGCATCTATGTTCCTTTGAGATATTGTCTTATAGCTCTGTATTCATGAATGATCTGTGCCCAGTATTGGTGTCAGTGTGATACTAGCTTTATAGAAAGCATTGAGGAGTTTACCATCCTTTTCTATGTTCTGGAAGAGCTTGTGTAGAATTGGTGTCACTCTTCATTGAATGCTTGGTAGAATTTTTCCATGAAGCCTTCTAGGGCAGGATTTGTTTAGTAGGTAGGTATATGAAACCTTATCTAATTGCTCTTTTGCTAAGGGTATGTTCAAATTCTTGAATTCTATATGAGATCATCTGGGGAGGGTTTGTTTTTCCAGTTATTTGTCCATATCTTCCAGGTTGTTGTACTCATTGGAGTATAGTCTTTCATTGTACTGTGTAATCAGTCTTTCAATTTCATTGGTACCCATTATAATTTCCTTTATCTGTCATCCTTCATACTGACATTTGTCATTCCTATTTTTGTTAGATTTGCCAATGGTTTGTGAACTCTGTTAAGCCTTTCAAATAACCAGCTATTTACTGTGTTGGTTTTATACATTATTTTTTTATTTCCCACTCATTAGTCGCTGCCCTAATTTTTATAATTTCCTTTCTTTTGCAATTAGAAGAATCATTCTGTTGATTGTATGCCAGTTGTTGAAGGCTTGGTGACAGAGTCCTGACCATAAGACTCCCTTGATCGCTATCAAGGATCCTCTAATAACTGCCTGAGCTGTATCCCATAAGTTTTGGTATGCTGTATATTCATTCTCATTTGTTTCTAGAAATGTCTTAATTTTATCTCAAATTTGGTCCAATACCCACTTCTCTTTGAGGAAGTATATTATGAATCCTTCAATGGTTTGCTCTTGGTTTTGTTTGTTTGTTGTTGTTGATTTCTAGCTTTATTATATAGTGGTCAAAAAGGGAAGGCTGGATGATGTCTATACGTTTGGATTTACTCAAAATTTATTTGTATCCCAGCATGTTGTCTATTTTCAAATACATACCATTTTTACTTGAAAATAATGTGAATTTTATTGAAGTTGGGTGGAGAGTTCTGAATATGTCTATCAGGTGAAGTTGAGTAATTGTAGAGTTTAGTTCATTAGCCTCTTTGTTAAGCTTCTTTTCCACTTATCTGTCTTTCACAGAGGGGAGTGTATTGAAACCTACAATGATTGTTGATTCTGTGATTTATCTTTTCATCTTTTGAAAGATTTGATTTATGAATTTCGTAGGTCTCTCATTGGGTGTGTATATGTTTATTGTGCTCATTGCCTTTTGGTCTAATGATTCCTTAAGAATTATATAATGCCCATATTTATCTCTGGTTATGTCCTCTACCTTGAGATGGATTTTGTCAGAGATTAGAATTGCAACTCATGCTCTTTTTAGATAGGCATTAGCTTGGTATACTTTTTTGAACTCACATCTGTGGGCTCAAGATGTGTCTCTTAGACAACAGATTGATGGGCTTATTTCCTAATCCAGTCTGTTAGTTTTTGTCTTTTAATGGTTAGTTGAGACCATTGACATTCAGAGTAATTACATCTTTCTGTGGATTATTTATTGATATCTCTTGCTTTTTGTGGCAGATATTAGCTGTGTGTTATGTATGTGTGGGGATTTCATTCTTGCCTTTTTTTCACTGTTGGGTCAAAGACGTCATGGATGTTACGATCATATTCTTGTTTCTTTCAATGTTGTGTCAAAGTTGTTTTGCACATTGCTATCAGTGCACAGATTTCTGTCTGGTTACACTTTGCGATGGTCTTATGTCCACACTCTGTGGATGTCCATCTTCTATAAAATGCAGAATGGAAAGTAGTTTGTGTAGTGTGGCTTTTTGGTTTTTTTTTTTTTCTATAATTTCTAATCTTTTTAAATCTGGGAAACTCTTTTGATGTCCATTTTGATGAAGAATTTGGTAGTGAAGAGAATACTTGAGATACCATTACTTTCCTTCAGCTTTCAGAAAATATTACTCCATTATCTTCTTTTCTTTATGGTTTCTGCTTATAAGTTTGAGAATTTCTTCCAGGAATTCCCTTGCTATTTATGCTGTTTATTTCTTCATTGTGTCTTGCTCTGGTATCCCAATTATACTAATATGTGATTTCTCTTTTAGATGATTGCATTTTTTCTTGTTAGCTGCTCTTAGAATTTTCCCCTTTTCCTCAAAGTTGGATAAGTTGGATTATATCCCTTGGTGTGTTCTTGGGGTTTAGTTAAATTGGTGTTCTTTCTGCTTCCTGGATGATTGTTAGATTCTCCTTCATTAAGTTGGGGAAGTTTTCTTCCAGAAAGTCCCTTGCTATTTATTTTGTTGATTTCTTCATTGTGTCTCTCTCTGGTATTCTATACTAATATTGTTCCACTTCATTGTGTCACTCATTTTTCTCAGGTTTTCATAAGCTTCATTTACTATTTTGTTTGATTTTCTTTTATGTTTGTTGAAGTCTACATGACTATCTTCAAGGTAGCTAATAACCTTATTGTTTTTCAATTCAAAATGGCCAGTACCTGTCCATTTCAACTCACAGAGATCTAGAATATCGATTTTTATGTATTCCGCTTCATTTTTGACAGCTTCCAATTTTGTACATTTAAATTTCTGAATATGAATCAATGTCTGCCGCTATTTTTTCTCATTTTGAGTAATGCCTCATCAGGCATTACTTCCAATCCATTTTGGTTGACTCTATTTTGAGAAGGCAGCTTTTCCTTAGTCATATTTTGGGCCTTTTCTGATCTGACAATGTTCTGCTTCTTTTCAAAAGGTTTACAGTATCCAACAATATTTCAATTTTTTCCGTATGATTTTCAGTGGTTACTTCCTCAGAAGTGACCGGTCTATTCTTCCTTCAAAGTCTGTATTTAGTTTGGAAAATCTGCTGAAACATGTTCACTCTGAGTGACCCTTTAGACATTTTAAATCCTAGTGACATAACTTCCAGCAATATAGCAACACACAAGCCTTTACAGTATGACACAAACATTCACACAAGTCATGGATCATTGGCCTGTGCATCAGAAAAGGCAATATTATTTCAATAAGTAGCATGCATGGAGAGGAGAATGTAAGCACCAACAAATGTAGGATTATAATCAGCTATAGTCACATATAACTTCACACACACACACACACACGACACCTGTCTACCCAGTATAGTACCCAATGCCATATAGTCCATTCTGACTCATAAAGATTTAAAATTGACTATACAAGACTAAATCTTTGTCATAACAGATAGCCTCATCTTTCTTCCATGGAAGAACTGATGGGTTTAAATTGTTTACTTTGTCATTACTAAGCCAACAGTTCATAGATTACCAGACTGTGCCATCATAGCTCATTTAATATATAGTAACTGATAGAAAAGTATGTTTTAATTTCATTTTTCCCACAAATTTTCTGTGGAAACACACTGATAAACACACGCATGATAGTAAATCAAACAACATTGCTCCATAATCATGTAAGCTTTGTACAACACAATTATGAAGCAATTGTTTCTGGGCATATTCTCTATGTAGGTCTATAAGTTATTTGCAGTGCTGTTTCCATCTCTGTAACCATTCACAGAATAATCTATGGTCTCTGATTTCCTTGGTGGCAAACCAATAGTTTTGGCTTCCTAAAGGAAATCAAAATGTGCTTCTTTGAAACTTTCTTTGAGTTTTGGGAAGAGCAATAACAAATGATTTAAAGGAAATCTCCCTAAGACATCTTTCCTAGAATCATTGAAAGAAAAAGGCTTGTTCAGACACTTTTCATGATGAACCTTTTGAAGTACCTGTGAAACTATCTTTGTTTTATTCTGGTTATATTGCTGGAGCAGTCTGAACCTTGGTGGTTTTTCTTTATACTTCTATACTCAAGCAGAACCTTTCTAAATAGATGTATAAGTCCAAACTTTACTTATTGTAATTTATTTCCCCATATTTATTTTCCAGAACCATACATAGGGATATTCAGGAACTGCCTCTGAAAACTCTCCATACATTCTATCCTCAGGTTTCCCGTAGCTGATCTACTAGAATAATTAACTTCAGACAGTAATTTTCAAAAAAATCCTGGTAGAATAATGGGCTACACATGGAGTTATGAACTGGAGGATCAGCAGTTCAATCCCATCTCTTGATCCACTGGTGGAAGATGAGAAAGAAATTCTGTTCCTATAAATATTTAACAGAATTAAAACCCAGAGGGGCAGTTCTATTTTGTTTTATAAGGTCCCTTTGAATTGGATTTATCTCAATGGCAGTGAGTTTGATTTTGGAATAATTTTAACAATTGTGGCTCCTCTTTATTTATAAAAGAATAATTTTGAGATCAAAGCTATCAAGTAGCATTAATTCACCACTTGTCAGTCAGTGTGCTATACGATGGTGGCTTGTATTTTTCCGTAAGGCTAGAAGATATATCAGTGTTATTTCAAATGCCAGCAGGATCACCCAAAGTAAGCAGAGCTCAACGGGGCTTCCATACTAACAAAAAAAGACTCTTCCTCTCACTTCAGATGAAGAAGCCTCTGAAAGCCTTATGCATTGATTTTAAGCCTTGCCAGATACTGAAAGCCTAAATAAAGGAGGCAGAACATTGTTGTAGATACTATGGAGTATGGACTCCTCAGATCCAATGTTTTAAGTCTGTGGGAATAGAGCCTTTGAGATATTCATTTACTAATGATGAACAACTCAAGATAAAGAAAAACAATGACAAAAATCTGTTAATGATTAGATATTGGAATGTGTGAAGCAAGAATATAGGAAAATTGGAAGTCTTCAAAGATGAAATAAAATGCCTGAAGATTAATATCCTTGGCATTAGTGACCTTAACCATTTTGAATCAGAAAATCATGTGATATACTATTCCATGAATAAAACAATCAAGAGGAATGGTGTGGCATTCACTGTCAGAAAGGCTCTTGCTAAATCCAACATGGAGTATAACGCTGTCTGTAATAAGATTGTATCTATTTGCTGTCAAGGAACTTCTTTCAATACAACTATTATTCAACTTTATGAACCAACCACTATAGCTGCTGATGATAAAATTGAAGGACCCTACCAAGGAACCTCAGTCAGAAATGAATCAAACATGCAATCCAGATGCATAGACAGTTAATGGTGATTTGAATGCAAAAATTGGAAACAAAGAGGAAGGAACAATACTTGAAATACATGGACTTGGTGATAGAAATGAGGTTGGAGATCATGATAGAATTTTGCAAAACCAATGACTTGTACATATCAAAACCTCTTTTCCAAGAACACAAAAAGCAAACGTACACACAGACTCCCCCAAATGGAATACCCAGAAATCAAATACACTACATCTGTGGAAAATGCTTAATATCAATTAACACCAGATCATGAGCCGACTATAAAAGAGACCATACGTTGATCACATGTAAAGTCAGCATAAAGCTGAAGAAAATTTTTAAAAGTTCACAAAAGCCAAATAACCTTAAGTCTATTCCAGCTGAAATTAGAGGACATCTCAAGAACAGACTCCATGCATTGAACACTGATGACAAAAAACCTGATGAACTGTTCAAGGACATCAAGACCATTATTCATGTAGAATGCAAAAGGTCATGAAAGAGATGGGAAAGAAAGAAAAGAACACATTGGATATCAGAATATACTCTGAATCCTGAAGTAAAAATAATGAACAATGAACAAAAATGAACAAATGTTATTTGTTCATTAACTTAATGTAATTATCATTGCACCAAATGCCATACTTGTGATGTTTCCCAGTCTACATGTAATGCTATATGTAATGCTACTTGTTATTTAATAGGGTCACATTACATAGCCACAGAATGAGTGAAGATAGTTCTAATTTTCTGGCCCCCAAACTCTTCATTCACGGAAGGGCAATCCTGAGAAAATTCATCTATGCTTCTATACACACTGAATCAAGTATGCGGGGACTTCCAAAGTTTCATTTTAAAAATGGAATTAAAAGACAACATACTTTCCTCTCAACAGTTAGACACCTCATCATACTTATCCTTTTTTCCATTCTGTTTTTTTGTTGTTGTTCTTGAAATTAATCTTATTATTCTCCATATTCATGTATTTTAGTTACTAGCATTGGTTCCATTGTTCGGTAATGAACTGATGGCTGCAAGATTAACATCCAAATCCACCAGTGATTCACAGGAGAAAATGGGGACAAGTTCCTCCAGCTAGATTTACAGCCTTGGACCAGACCTTATCCAGGGTCACTATGAGTTAGAATTAACCTGATGGCAGATGGTTGTTGGTGAGATTTGTAATCTTTTGGCCTGTCATTCTCAACCTTTTCCTTCATTTGACTTCTAGCATGACATTGATATCCTTATAATTCTGAGCAAACCAACAAAACAAACTCACTGCCATTGAGTCACAGTAGACCCAAAGTGACCCGAAAGGGCAGGATAGAACTGCCCCAGGAGATTTTGAGATTGTAAATTTATGGGAGTGGTGAGCCCAGTCTCTCCTGGGAAGGCACTGGTTGTATTGAACTGTGCACCTTTTAGATCTCAGTCCAACACATAACTCCTATGCCACCAGGGCTCCTGGGATAGTTCTGAGCAGGGTATAAAGTTTCCCTCAAATTTGCTTCCTGCAGGATACTACTAGATTGCCCCTGCTACCCATTCTTCCTACCACCATGAAGAAGGATAGAGCAATAATGGTTTATATGCCTGGAAGCCTCAGAACCAAGGAATTTTGTCAAGAATGGCCCAACAAAGGGAAGGGAAGAAGGGACTTGAAAAGAAAGTTTAGAAGCTTTCATTCCAGCCTCCCCAAAGAAACACTAAAAAATTATGCTAAGGGAAGTAAACTAAATGCATATGTTTTCTTAGATTCTGATACACTACCATGAGGATAATTTTTGCCTAGAAAGGAAGTCACTATAGTACTTCTTAATAGCTATAATTGTATCGTTATTATAACCATAATTAACAATGATAATACTTAAGATCTACTGAGCATTTCTTATATGTCAGGCATTGTGTTAAGCACATCAAATGATTATCTCCTGTAATTCTCCCTATTTTATTTTTAGGAACCTGCAAATGCAATAGTTTAGTGCTTGGCTACTAACTGAAAAGCTGAAGGTATGTCTCCAAATGAGAGAGATCTGCCAATCTCCTTCCATGAAGATTAGTACATATTACTGATTGTGTTCTCCTTTATATACAATCCTGCAAACAAGTGATCCATGAGTAGACTCTGGTAATCACATTCAGACTGAACTAGTGTGAGAGGGAAAGTGAGAATAACCCATGAACTTACCCAAATTTAATATATAGTATTGCATAAGTGAATTTCCTTTGCTACAAATATATCTGTGAATTTGATGGAACGAGAGGGGGGGGTGGAGAAAATTATAGAAATGGCTTAGACAAAGCCAAACACCCTGAGAAAATGAGTTATAGGGCCTGGGGGATTAGGAGATTCTGACGTTGGCATAACACAAGTTCATAAATTATTGTTTTACACGCTACTTTGGTTATTAGTGACTGTGGTCTTCAAAGTTTATGAGCAACCACCTGAGTCAACTACCGATCACATTCCATTTAGAGAAAAGAAGAGAGATGGAAATTGAAAGATGTTGGAAAGCAATTATTCTGATTGAATAGTGAATCACAAATATCATTCTCCGTATAACAGAGCCAAGAAGAACTAGGTTGTGCTGGATTCTATTATCAACTACTGGGGGAAGAATCAATCATAAAAAATACAGAACATACAGGTCCCACTTACACACAGGACCTCCTCGACTATGGCCCTCTCTCACTTTTTAGGTCTGAAACTGAATAATCAACCATTTAGGGTTGATTTACCCAAAGGACAGTATTTACCCAAGAATAAAGTTCAAGGTTAGGAAAGGATGAATGGAAACAGGAGACTGAAGAAGGAAATGCAGTAAGTGATATACTTTGGAGGGATTACAATAGATGAGTTGAAATAAAATGCATATTTTATTAATGTGAAACTAATAATAAACTCTGCATTCTCAATTAAAATTTTTAAAAAGGAAAAAGATTACAGCTTGGAGGAACCCATGGGACAGTTCTTTATAGTTGTATGGGATCACCAAGAGTCAAAGATAAATGGATATTGTCCAATAACCACATTAAGTTGTGATGGTGGATGATCTATACCATTTAGCTGTTTGGAATATAGGACTCAGGTTAATTAATGTGTCCAAGGTCACAAGACAGGTTGGAAAATTTGGAATTCTATCTTTAGTACTCTTTGACTTACCTCTCATCTCTAAGAAGCTAGGTAGAAGATTGGAAATTAACTTCAAATGTTCCAAATTCTAAATAAGTCTCACTAAGTCATAATAAAATGACTAGGGGTGATAAATCTATACTAGTGTTTGAATTTCTCATTCACATGGAAATGATTCTTTAAAAATTAGCATAAATTAAATGATTATTTGGAAATTTACATGTACATAATTCTGGTTAAGGTGAAAATATTCTCTTTGAACGCATCCCTTGATATCTATATCTATATATCTATATACCAGAAATAGGAGGGTAATAAAAATTTAATGAGAACATATTTTAATGTGGGATTCATGTTTTTATAAAGAGATTTACTTGGGTAAGTTAATGATAAATAAAATTATTCCCCTCTCTTTTGCCCCATCCAAGAAATTATGAATAGAATCATCTGAGCTGCCCAATCATTATTTCTTCCCATCCTTTACATTTGCAACTGAAAGGATTTACAGTAAATCCTGTAAAGGATAAAGCTACTGTAAATCCTGCAAAAGATAGATTCAATCAAGAAAACTTACTGTTGGACACACAATTCTAATTTATAGACATCAATAATAGTTATGACCATCTGAGCAAAACAAATCCAGAATCATAGGACATATAAATTCTGAATGCTATATGTTCTGTTTTCCTCTAACAATTACTGCTGGCCTATGCTTGTAAACCTCTGCCAGGAGGATACCATGTCCCTTTAACCAAGCTTTGCCTGCTATCTGTGTGAGCCTGGAAGCACAACAAATAGGAATGGATCATCCGGGGAATGATACAGCTCCCTTGATACACAGCTACATTCTCTGGTCCCAAGTATTTTGGCAGCAGGTAAAAAAGCAGAGAAGAGGGGGACAAACTAATGGATTCTATTTAGGGACATTTGATGAAAATGTTGACTGGCCCATGACCGATTTTTATTCTTAGAGCTTAAATGTTAGTTAGCTAGTCAATTTGAATGTTAATTAGACATGATGACAAGGACTGTCTCTTTTTATGATCCTCCTAAAATGCACTCAGGGGCTAATAAGCAATGGGTGCATCCCATAAATATAATAAGTAAATAAATTAGCATCAGTTAATTTAAATGTAAGCAAGCCCCACTCTGAATCGCTTCTCTCTGCTCCTCTTTTATTTTGTTATTTTCCTCTCAGCATCTCTTCTCCATGCCTCATCACCTTTATGATAAAAAAATGCACTACAATTAAGAGCAAGGTCAGATATTATTGAATTTAGTGTAAAGCAAGTGGATCTTTTCCCCTTTTTAGTCACATGTCAGACAACTTATGGCTAGAATAAAGGTCAAAAGAAATGAAATTCACAATAAAATGCTAGTAACCAGCAGGTTACCATGTGAATAACCAGTTTCAACATGCTGACAAACACAAATAGTACAGACATCAAAAAAACCTATTTGGGAAAAATAAATACCTAGACTTCTTATTTATTTGTTTAAAGTTTTAAGTTGAAATGAATAGGTACAAAACTGATCAATGTTTCCATCACAATGAGAGGAAAGTTAATACATATATACAGGCCCTCAAATGCCTATGGGTTCCTCCACTATCTGAACCAACTAAATTCCTTATAATTTTCTAACATTGGGTATTGGCTTACAGTCAAGAAAGCCTGACTAGTTGGATTCCTATAACTTATAAACCAGTAAATCATTGCTTTTCAGGGGAGCAGTCAAAATAGATTCCAAGAAATCGACGAATCTTTTATCCTGGAGTCTGTAGCAACTCCATAGGACAGGACTGCCCCACATAGTTTCCAAGCCTATAGTCTTTAGAAGAGTATGTAGATTGCAACATGTTTCTCTTGTAGAACAGTTGTTTGGTTCAAACAAAGGAGTTTGGAGTTAATATCCAAGAGCTTCGCCAATGTGCCACCAGGGAACTTCGAACAATAAAAGGAGAAAGTAACCGTTACCTCCCATCTCTGCACATTCACTCACTTAATATTTCTCACTTTATAAAATTAGTGAACCATCAAGTGTAACAAAGAAAATCAAAAGCTTAGAAATTGAAAGGATGTTGTCACTGTAATGTTAGACTTAAGATTCAGCCCTATAGGATTCACAAAGAACATCTGCCTTAACAATGAAACTTCTCTTTCCAAATAAATGGTAATCACACAGGTGAAGCTGATGATATGCAAAGCTGCTAATGATATACTTCAAATCCTACGAAATGGATTTGAAGGTGACTGATATCATCAAATGGATGTATTGCATATAAAATTTGTTTTAGACTTCCTTTAAATGGAAGGATCATTGCCTTGATTTCCACAGAACAACCCTGAAACAGGACTCACCATCTTTCATTATAAATGGAGTTAAATTCATTTTGAGTGAATTTGTCTTCAGTCTCTTAAAAAGCACCCACCCCAACCATTAACAATGTTGCCAATGGCCAAGAAAAGAACAAAAGGAGTCTTTTCCTACATGGAAATTGCTCAGGATCTTCATCTTTTCAAGGTCATCTGGGTTGCTCCTCCTCAGTCCTTCCACCTACTTTAGCTCCCGACTTTGTCTTTATCGTGTCTGGCAGACATCTTTTGCTTTGAATCATAGCTGAATTAACCTTGACAAGTTTTTTTCCTCATCATTTGACTTGCTCACCAGCATTGACCCTTTGGTATGGTACCGTCACCAACCCTAGCCACTGGTCACACAGAAAAGAAAGATAGGAGCAAGAGATATTGCAGTTAGAATGTTGGTATCCTGGCTGTGGTACAGGGAATTAGTAGATAGAGCTCTTCTAAACTCAGTCTTCATAAAGCCCACAAAAATGACTGGGTAGGATCATGCAAATAAGGAGTACATAAATCTAGCAGATTGGTCAGTTTACTGCAATCTCACTGAGTTTAAAATGAAGTATGTCAGAAATAGGGACATGATCTAGTGACCACAAAGAAAGTAGAGTCATAAGTAAAACATGTCCTTTGTACCCTGAGATTCCTGCACACAGAAGAGTCAGCCACACCAAGAGCATGAAACAGAGCACTTAAATTAGAGCGATAGATTTCCTGACACACAGAACTGAAACTGAGCACCTGCTGGCTGAGGCTTATTCCCTTTGGGCATTTAACAGGAAAGCTAAAGGAGGTGTCAAGGGCTAGTTGCCTAATAGTCATAAGATCAGAGAGAGGTGTGTTCATGGGCACAGCTGGGGAGAAATTCTTCAGACCAGTAGAATTGCGTCCTGAGTATTTCTGTTAATGTATTATAACATGTAATGTAGTACTGGTGGTGTAGTGGTTACATGTTGACCTGTGACCCACATTGTTGGCAGTTCAAAACCACCAGCAGTGCTGAGGGAGAAAGACTGACATTCTACTCCTATAAACATTTCTAGGCCTGGACACCCACCAGAGGTCACTCTGAGTCAGCATTGATTTGTTGGCCGTGAGTGGGTATTGTAACCTATTAACATCCCTAAGAAACTCCACAACTGTGAGTTCTGTTTGACCATTGTCATCATTACTGAACTAAGCTGAGAAATACAGGGACCCATGGAGAAGGATTGTTCATGTTGGAATTGCTAGAAGAGCAATTAGCATAGAGGTACTATGTATACTTGTGTATGAGACGAGTTTTTTCAGCACATTTCTAATGTAGTTTTTTGTGGTAAAATTAGATGCCTTGGCTGATATTGAGTTGACTTATACTCAAGTATATGCGGTTTACCTGTTCTCTTGGTTAGGCTAAAATTAAGTTTGATTCTCCCTCCCCCTTATGAAAAGAGGTCACATGGCCTCATGGGTCATGTGTTGGATTGCTAACTGAAGTCCATGGTTCATACCTGCCACTCCCTCTTTGGGCGAAAGGTAAGGTGCTCTGCTCCCATGAAGATTCACAGCTATGCAAAGCCAAAGCACACTTCTGCTTCACACTATGGGGTCACTATGAGCTGGAATAAACTGCGGTGTAGTGAGCGGGGTTGACCCTGTTGCTAAGTCAGAGGTGGTCAAACGTTACCCTCAGCCAAATTTTAGGGATACAAAATAAAATGAAGAAAAAAATCTTTGAATTTTCCCTTCTTCTGGAGGCAAGAAATACAGAAAATAAAGAGAAGCAGAGGAAAATAGCCCCACGCTTTAGGTCGCATTGCTTTCTTCATGCTTTCATCTAAAATTTCTCTTTAGCCCAGTCATCTACGGTTAAGACCTAATATTAAATGAAACCGATTGGGCAAATAGACTATAATATAAAAGGCTTAAGGAGAATAGAGAATAACTCTTTAGAGGAGAAACATGAAAAATGCCACCTCAGCGAGATCAAGTTAAACATCAACTGTGCTTCTTTCTGTTGTGTGTAGTAGTATTTCTATGAGTTGGAATCAGTCCAACGACACCCAATAACAACATTGTAAAACCTGTAGAGGACCTTTGTAGAGCAAGGTGCTAGTACCTGAAAATCACGAATCACCTTAAAGGAAGTAGGCAATTGGTACCTTTTCTACAATGCCAACTGAGAGCATATTTCGCATGCCTTTTCCATTCATAATTCATTTACTCAACAACCACTTGTGAAACTTTTGCTATAGTCCAGGTACAATGTCAAGAACCAAGATTTACAAAGATGAAAGTGCCTGTTGTCAACGTGCTTGCCAAATTTAAAATATTGAGCTTCCCACAAAGGTTAGCTTTAGTAAACACCTCTCAAGAACACTAAGAAAAATAATAGATTAGAAAAAAGGAAAGTAATTCTGCAATAAAATTGGCGTCAGCAAAGATCTCTTTTTTAAATATAGATTTTACTGGGGGCTCTTACAACATTTAATGCATCATCCGTATTATGCATATTTGTACACATGTTGCCACATTCATCTACATTATCTACTTCAACCCCTCCAGCATAAGCTCCTCTTCCCCTTTCCTCTATTTCTTTATTTTTTAATTCCAACTCCCCATATTTCCCCTTCCCCCTTCTCCTCTCCCATGAACTTCAAATAATTTATAAATTGCCATTACCTTTTCATATCTTACACTGTCTAATGTGTCACTTTACTCAATCCCCTTTGTCCCCTTCCCCTTGTTGTCCGCACCCCAGAGAGGAGGTTACATGTAGATCTGAGAAATTTGTTCCCCCTTTTTACTCTTTAAAGCTACACTGCATTTTATGAATTTTGTAGGACATTGGGATCTACTTCAAAATTCTGCCATCAAAAATCGGAACGAGCACTGTTCAGTTCTACTCTGACATACAAGTCAACTCAATAGCAATGGACTGATAACATTCCACAAGAATGAAGTGATGCTTTTGACCTTGCTTATCCATCTACCATGTTTTTCTAGACATGTGCTAAGCACCATATGCATTTTCTCTTTTGTATTCACCACAACTTTGTAAATTCAGAATTGATGATTATATTACTAAAAAATGAGAAAATTAAGGGTCGCATAAGATAAAAATAATTTGCCATCACTTCTTTGCCTTTGACTAAGATCAAGTGTAAAAATAATTTGCCAAGAGTTCCCTATGTAGGAAAAACCTAAATAATATTTCAAGCTTTAAACCTACCCCTAAAGGTTGAAAAGTCAAATGTACTGTTTGTGGTTTGACATGTAGTACTAGTTGTTTGTCTAGTGTTTGAGGCCCCATTTGTCTATTGTTTGAGGCCTGACCTCAATCTTCTGGGCTAGGCTTTTGTTATTCACCATCATTAACTTGACTTTATGGGGAACCCACATTCAATGGAACAAAATATTGTACAGTACAGCACTATTCCAAAGTCATAGACCAGACTCTTGTGATTCATAAGGTTTTCAATGGCTTATATTCAGTAGTATATTGCCAGTTTATTTATTCCTACTCCATCTAAGTCTGGAAACTCTGCTAAAACCTATCAAGCATCACAGCATCATACAACCTCTGTGATGGTTATTCAGGGCATTGATTGGCCATAATCAACCTGAAAATTCCCACATAGAAGGAAATAATCCTACCATTGAGATGAATTCTAGCCAAACAAAAGACTGAGTAACAAAATTGAAGGCTAGGTCTGGGAAATGGGGGACTCAACAGCACTGATTACTCACCGTGGAGGAAGAAAAGAAAGACAAAGGACAAGTCTCTTGTTGTGAGGCCTGGCTGGTTAGAAGAAAGATTTAGAATCAAGGTGTTTCCAGTGTATAAGCCCATGTCCCCCAAGGGTGTCAGACCCCTGGGAGTAAAAATATTGAATATACTTAAAAACTATCTATCCCATATTAGAGCAACCCGAAGTCTCAATTGAAGAGAGTAATGGAGTCAGAGTCAAGTATGTTAGGAGAGGCTGACACCAGCAGCACTATAGTGGGGTTCTGGAATAATTCATAATTATTACAACTCACTATATAGCTGAGACAGTTCATTAAGCAGGCATTAATGTTTTAAAATGCCTGTGAAACTCTATGCCTGTCAGACACTGCATAAATACCCAGGATCACTAATAAAGTAAAACAAAATCTCATTAACTAAGACTAATTAGTATGAAGGGCAGTCTGAATTACAGAAATGTTTAACACAGAGTTCTCTTTTCTACTACCAAATTCAAAGCAAATTTCATAACTGGATTTATTGCAAAGGAGGGGTAATTTTTCTATGTGCTAATTATTCAGAAATTGTGCAATGTTTTATAAAGTTTCATGAGTAGTACCATCACAAGCCATATATGACAGGCTTTGCCACATGACAGGCATTGGGTGTGGTAGTTACATAATCTGTGTTGATTTGGGACTTGAGAAGATTGAGTGAAGGGATGGAGGTCATAGCCAATGACATATGTCAAACAGGTCATAGCCAATGAGGCCTCTGTGTGGGCATGGCCTTCTGAGAATTCTGGGGATGCCTGTATTTTTTTCTCTTTGGAGGTAGGAGACACACACTCTGCTCACTCTCTGCAAGACAGTGTGCTGACAAGACACATGGAACTAGTCTAGTGCTGGGTTGGAGGAAGCATGTGAAGATCTCTGCCAGCATTGACATGCTTACAAAGCCACTGGGTCCACAGGACTTCCCAACAAGTGACCTGTGATCTTCCAGCATTCTGTGTCATTGCATGTGTTTCAGAAGTCTGAAGAAGACCTTATAGATTTGTATCAGGCATATGGATTAATATTGGTCTTAAATAGTGGATCTGGACTGGGATGGGATGTTTTGTCAATATTTAGCTGCTCTTGTATATAAACCTCTTCCTTATACATATGTGTGCATCTGAATTTGTTTTTCTCATCCTCCTGGACTAACACATTGGGTTAACTCATCCATGTGTATCACTTTATTTGTTTTGTTTTGTTTTGTTTTTGGGGTGCATCACTGCCCTCAGGTGGTAGGAGTAGGAGGCCCAGCCTTGCTGCTGGATTTAAACCTCCAACCCATTGGTCTGTGGTCCCACGCACAACCACTACGCCACCGGGGCTCAGCACTGTGTATCATTTTATTTAGTCTTTCTATAGAAGTCATGATTCAGGGATTAAAAAAGAAAACAGAAAAATCATACATATTTTCCTTGCTAGATGAGCATTGAGTGACTCCCTCTGAGTTAGAGTATACCGTGGTGTCACCTGGGAGAGTACTTAGTGATCAGTCACAGTGAATTTTTTCATGAAGGCAGTTTCACTCAAAACTTTAAAAGATTATTATATCTATTTAGCGTATGTTTCTTTTTTTCTTTTTAAATTATCTTATTGGGGGTTCATACAACTCATCACAATCTGTACATACATCCATTGAATGTAAAGCACATTTGTACATTTGTTGCCCTCATCCTTCTCAAAACATTTGCTTTCTACTTAAGTCCTTGAGATCAGCTCATGTTTCCACTTCCTCCCCGCTCCACCCTCTCTCATAGACCCTTGATAATTTATAAATTATTACTATTTAGTCATATTGTTTACTGTCCAATATCTCTCCCTTTGGCCACTTCCTTGTTGTCCATACCACAGGGAGGAGGTTATATGCTGATCCTTGTAATCGGTTCCCCCTTTCTACAACACCTTCCCTCCACCCTTCCAGTATCACCCCTCTCACCACTGGTCCTAAAGGGATCATCTGTCCTGGATTTCCCATGTGTGAGATTCTTATCTCTACCTGTGTACATCCTCTGGTCTAATCGTATTAGTAATGTAGAATTCAGATCATGATAGTGGAAGGGAGGAAGCATTTAAGAACTACAGGAATGTTGCAAATTTCATCAGTGCTACACAGTACCCTGGCTCGTCTCCTCCCCACGATCCTTCTGTAAGGACATGTTGCTTCCCCATGCACAAGGACTTTGTGTCCCCAATCTGAACTCTCCCTCTTTTATAATGATAAAATTTTTAGTTCTTTGATGCCTGATATCTGATATCTTTGTGGTCACACAGACTGCTATGCTTATTCCATGAGGGCTTTGTTGCTTCTGAGATAGATGGTCACTTGTTTACCTTCAAGTGACCCAGATGCTATATCTTTTGATAGTTGGGCACCATCAGCTTTCTTCACCACATTTGCTTATGCACACTTTTGTCTTCAGTGACCGTATGGGCACATAATGAAGGTAAAGAAAGCTTCAGTGATGGTGGGCACATAATGATATGATTTTTGTTCTTTGATGACTACTAACTGATTCTATTGACCCCTCATGGTCACACAGGCTGGTGTGCTTTTTCCATGTGGACTTTACTGCTTCTGAGCTAGATGGTCACTTGTTTATTTTCTGCACGCATTTGTCTTAAGTGATTGTGTCGGGATGGTGAGCATCAAGGAATGCCAATTTAATAGAACAAAGTGTTCTTGCATTAAGGATGCACTTGAGTGGAGGTCCAATGTTCATCTGCTGCCTTAATGCTAACTGTATGAGTATATGCAGATCTATTTTCCCATCATATATATGTATATATATATATTTATGGAGGAACTCACCTATGTTTATGGAGGAACTCACCTATGTTCATGCCTGTATTTAGACCTCTGTAAATGCCCTTTGCCTCCCAGTTCTTTCCTTTCTTTCAAACCTTGCTTTTTATGACCGTTAACTTAGGAGAGCAGCTGTGAAATTTTGTTTCCTGCTTGGGAAAAGTGCCATAAAACTATTATGATGTTGCATACAGCTTACAAGGACAGACATTATGGGAAAAATTCAAATGTACAGTGGCCTTCTCACTTCAAAAAGGTGAAATGTTGATTGGTGACAAACCTCATTCTATACATCTGTCAACTTCATGAATGGATGAAAATGTCAACAGTGCAGCTGAAGTTCATGCCACCAGGTCAGACGATTAATCAAATTTTCAATTTAGAGATTCTTGAAAGATTGTAAAACTGTGTCTGACCAAAAAATGGCCTGACTTGTGGCAGATGGGTGAGTGTTTTGTCACAAAGGCAATGCACCTGCTCAAGCAGTATACCAGGTTTCGACTAAAAAACAGCAAACCTCTCCTGCCACCCACACATGATTCACCTGATCTCACTCTGTGAGATCACATTTTTGTTTCCATGAATGATGAGAGATATGAAGGGAAGGCAATTTGATAATGTAGAAGAAGTGAAGAGCAAAATGAGGGAGGTGCTATCAGCAATCCAAAGAAATGGTTTAGAAAACTGTTTTCAAGAATGGAATCACAGATTTGACAAAAGAACTAAATGCAATGGAGAGTACTTTGAAGGTGATAAGGTTGTTTTGTAAAAAAACTTTAAATACATAGGTTTGATCAAAAAAATCCATGGGAGCAGGATATACCTACTTCTCACTTATTGACAAGTTTAGGTTTAAAAGGTCACACATGGCATGTAAAATAAGTATTTCAAGAGTGGTGGTTACTAGACCTCATATTAGGGCCTGATGAACAGCCCGGCCCATCACTCTACCCCTCTTGTGCCCCCAGCACATCCTTGCACAAGCATGAACTGATAAGCTCCCTTTTCCACAAATATCTTCCCACCACTTTAGTGATCACAGAGGTTGGGGGTTTGGGTAGAGTGATCTGGTGTTGCCTGCTTTCCACCCACCTTTCCTAGGCAGGGACCCTGCTCATTCTTAATCTACCACAGACACATAGCTCTTAGCTACTTCCTTTCCTCTGCCCATGTCTCTGTATCCCCTCACAGATCTTGCAGCCCTTCCAGTCCTCACTCAAATACCTGCCCACAGCTTAGCACCATTCTACCAATACCCTATGCCCTCCTTGGCTGTACTGAGTTACTATGGATCAAATAGCAGAGACATCCCAAAGCTGATCTCACATGGCATGGTCATCATTGGGATCTCCAGTATGTCATTCAGGTAGACTGTGACAAGCACCTGGGACCCTGTCTGGAGCCTGAATCATCAGAGATACCACCTGAGTCTTTTTACCAATGTTGTCTTGCATTTAAAGTGTCAAACTGGTTTACTTCTCCCAAATCAAAAAAAAAAAAAAAAGAACCCCACCCCACCCCAGAAAAGATGTAACTACTGACACAACTTATGTATGTATGTATGTATGTATATGTTATGATTAGAACTGTATGAGTCCCCAATAAAATGATTTTTAAGAAAAAAAGGGTCAGATAACAATTTAGGTTGTAAGTGAAAGGGAAGTGTATTCATTTTCCCCAAGAGGCAAAAATATTACTTATTTTTAAGTAACTTTTCCATGCTAGCTAAGTAGTAAAAAGTCCTTAGAGAAGAAGGCATCTGCCATGGTATCAGAAACCAAAACAGACTCAATTCTGTCATGGTGCCAGAAGCCAATGCACACTCATTGAGGACTTCATATATGGTGAGCTAACCAGTAAGTTCAATATTGAAAAGCAAATAAGTTCTGTTAAGATATTATTCTTAATAGTTTTGATAGGTGGAATGGATAATATCTGTCTTAAGTGCAGACCTGTGATCATCCACTGGGACTTAGGAGACAGACAAACTAGGTTCATATCCTATCTCTACCACTTGCTAGCTGTGTGTCCCTGAGTAAATTATGCAACATGTCAGAGTCTCTGCTGCCTTACTCACATAGGGTTTTTCAGAGTTGTCAAGGAATCCTAGTAGTACAATGTTTAAAGTACTTGATTGCTAACCTAAAGGTTGGTAGTTGGAAACTGCGAGCTACTGCCATCTACTCTGGAGGAGTTTTCTGGAACTCTATGGAGTTCCTTATTCAATGTCCAACTTTGACCTGCATATGAGGTCACTGAAAATACAAAGGCTTGGATCAGGCACACCTTAGTTCTCAAAACAACATCCTTGCTTTTCAACACTCTAGAGGTCTTCATCAGTAAGAGCTTGAAGTCCTCCTCACCTTTTGTTTATCAGTTTATCATACTGTGGTGGCATGTGTATGGGCCCTTGATTCAAAATACCAGGCAACATACCTCACCAAAAAGAAACTTCTGGGCGTCCTGTTACTAATTAAAATTTTGATCAGTATGCCCCTGCAAATCATGTCAAAAATACCCAAATGATTCTTGGAAGAAAAAAGTTTCCTTAACTGTGTGCTATGGCTCTACAATGAGTTGTAATTAATTCTGGCACACAATAGCAAAAGCATGGTATTACCAAAAGTGTACATCACCTTTTCTTCTTCACAGGTTCCATGAAGCTTTACTGTTTCAAAGACAAACATGAAAGTCCAAGTGCCACTACTAAAGTGATTCTTCTATTTTTTCTCTCAATTAAAATTAATTCTTTGAGCACTTGCTTTTTCCATGATAACTTATTGATAACATTCATTAAAACATATTATCATGCTGTGTGCTTTTCAGCTCTTCTGGGTCTATTTCTCAGGCTTGAGTGTCTGCCTTTAAGGACAAGCTTATGTCTATGCTTTTCTTTCCTAATAGCAAACCTGGCATTTGGACATAGAGTCAAATATATGTATCCAATCACTGAATCCTGCCTTGAGGCTCTGAGCAAATCCTCTGTTGAGCACATTCTATATATCATACTACAGCATATCCAATATAACATTTTGCATTGCATAATTCTTCTACCAGACATATAACAACATCAATATTATACTTTGATTTGCAATGCCTTGGAAATTCTATGATCGGATAAGTCAAAAGAGACACTCAGTTTCCAAGAACAAAATGTAGTAATATAAATAGACTTGATCGTAATGCGCTGATCCCCCAGCAAAGCAGCCGTATGTTCCATCATTGAAGGCTAAAGAGCTGCTTGAACTCAGGCCAATGTGAGCCATACTAAAGAATATTCATCAAAGTCAATTTAGTGTTACTATTTGTCTTTCCACATAGATTTTTCTTAGGTTCATTTTTATTTATGTCTCTAGATATCTTGGCATTATAAACAAGAAGGTTCAAAGGCAATAAGAAGGATGCTTGATTTCACTAACAACACACTTCATGAGAAAGGTTATTTCCTGAAATAAAATGAAAAATGTAAGCATGGCTCAAGGTTGTATTCACCCACATGAAGAGAATAGAGCCTGAAAATTTAAGACTATGAGTATCAGGAAAAGTAGACATTTTGTGTTGATTCCTCAGAGTTGAATTAAAGTGAAGGTTCCAGGTAGCATTTGTGCAACATTTGACTGTTATCCTATCTGCCAAATTTACGTTTTAAGTCCTAGGAGCCCAGCTATAATTTTCAGTTGTATAGTTGGATTAACAGTGTATTATACTCAATTAATTTCATAAACCTTTATTTTCAAAGAAATATCACAACTCTCTCCTCTTTTATTTCTATTCATGCATGTGGTAAACTAGTGATATTGGAACATATGTGTGTATGTTTTTCAATCTCAATATTTAGACCCCTTTGTCTCCTATTTCTTTCCTCTATTTCCCACAGTCCATTTTAGAACATTTTCTTTATACTTGTAAACGCCTATTAGCACCCCATTTCCTTCCAACCACCTGTACCACAAATCATTAATCCAGTAACTGACTATAGATTTGCCTATCCTGGATTTTGTACACAGAAAATCATTAAAAAAATAAACTAACTTAAAAGACAACAGAGTTATTTAAAACCTCAACACAAAGAAACAAAAATTATTAAAAACTTGGTTAAATTTAAATTAATTAAAAGAGAAATCTGGTAATAAAATGCTAAATTTTAACCTAAAGATGGTGATATGTAGAGAGGGAATGGGGCACTAATCCATCCAAGGGGAGTGTATTTCTTATATCTCCACAGGAAAAGAGGGACCAAACTTAAATCCAGTGTTCCCGGATGTGAATGCAGCATGATGCAATGGAGCGGAGAACCAGTGGAGAAGTCTGAGAGCACATCCCCAATCCCAACTACACGGATAACTGCCTCTCCCCCAGGGGAGTTTGCCTTGGAGGGCAGCACTGAAGCTGCAGCGTGGGGAGTGAGATATGCCTGTCCAGAGCACATGAGGACAAATGAAGGGGGAGGAAGACAGATTGGAGTACCTCTTGGCCCACTGAGCCTTCAGGATGATATTTCCACTCAGAACAGCCGATGCACAGAGAGGATCATATGGCCGGCCTCAATATGAAATACAGCTACCCTCGCTGACCCCAGGCCTTTTGAGGTCACCAATGGAGAAACAGGGTCAGGATTATACCCTGTCTGACCCAACCACAGCATGGCAAAAAACTAAGGGTGTGCAACAGAGCATGGAGTTCCAGATGGAGCGCCAAGGATATACTTTGGGGCCAGTGTGTAGCACCCCATCCGACTCAACCAGGAGACAATCCTAGAGAACAGACCTTCGAACAGACCTTCAACTATTTGTAGGTTTTTGTATTGTTGCTATCTTTGTATTTTTGCATGTAGCTGTATATGTTGGACATTGGAGTTTTGCTGTTGTTGATGTTTTCATTGTTTCATTTTCTTTGGTTGCTACATTTTGGAATGCCTTTTTCTGTGCATGTTGCTTTATCTGCAGGTCTATCTGGATGGGGTGGGCTGTATGGGCAGTCTGGGAGCGGGGACGATGGGACTGATGGTTCCAGGGTGAATGTGGGAAGGGGTGTTGGCCGGCCCAGGTATGGGGGCCTATTGGGTGGTTCAGCGTCGGTGGGGGGTGGGTGCGGGAGGTCTGATAGGGATTGATTAAGACTAATGTAACAGAGAGAAAATATTGAAACCCAAATGGAGGTTGAGCATGATGGGACAGAAGGAGGTATAGGGAAATATAGAAAAGAACTGGGGAGTAAGGGGCATTTATAGAGGTGTAAATACAGGCATGTACAAAGGTGCATATATTTATATATGATGATGGGGAAATAGATCAATATGCATATACTGATAGGATTACTATTAGAGCAGCAGATGGGCATTGGACCTCTACTCAAGTACTTCCTCAGTGCAAGAACATTTTGTTCTATTATATTGGCATTCCATGATGTGCACCTCTCTGAGACGATCACTGAAAACAAATGTATGCATAAGCAAAGGTAGTGAAGAAAGCTGATGATGACTGGCTATCAAAAGAAGTGGTGCTTGGGTCTTAAAGGCTTGAACATAAATAAGTGGCCACCTAGCTCAGAAGCTGGTGGAAGAAGCACACCAGCCTGTGTGACCACAAGGAGTCAAAGGGATCCGGTATCAAATATCAAAGAACTAAAAATTATATCATTATAAATAAGGGGAAGTGCAGATTGGGGACCCAAAGCCCATCAATAAGTGAAGCAACATCCTCTTATACAGGGCTAGCAGCGAGAATATGAGCCAGTCAAGGTACAGTGTTGTAACAATGAAATGTGCAACTTTCCTCTGGTTCTAATTTGCTTCCTCCCACCAACTATCATGATCCCAATTCTGCCAGACAGACTTATACATACTAGGGAATGTAAACTGGAGTCAGAATCATGGGGAAGTTAGGATAGATGATCCCTCAGGACTAGTGGGGGGAGTGGTGATACTGGGTGGGTGGAGGGATGGTGGAGTAGGAAAGGGGAACTAATTTCAGGGATCTACATGCGACTTCTCTGGGGTGCAGACAACAGGGGTGGGGGGTGTGATGATACATTGGATAGTGTACGATATGAAGAGGTAATAACAATTTGTAAATTATTATGGGTTCATGGGGGGAAGATGGGGAAGGGAAAATATGGGGAGCTAGAATTCAAAAAAACGAACTAGAAGAAAGGGGGAAAGAGGAACTTATGCCGCGGGCTCAAGTAGAAGAGGTTTGGAAATGAATGTGGCAACATGTATACAAATATGCTCAATACAAATGATGTATTCAATGTCATAAGAGCTGTAAGAGCACCCAATAAAATCTATATATTTTTTAAAAACCTAAAGGCATCCCTAGTAATTCACTTTCCATTGTATTCTGTAGGATAGTAAAGTTATTCACAGCCCTGGTCTATGGTCAGAAGAAATCCACCAGAGGTTTGATCCATGAGTATACACACACATATATGTTTTCTCTTTTTCACTTAAGCAACTTAAAATGAGTTAAAAGGGAAATCAATAATAAGATATTATGTTTTAACTTATGTCTGCCATAACTGACTTTCCAATGCTGATAGCTAGGCTATTCACATCCTTCATCTATAGTCTGTGGGCACTTAATTCATATGTGTACCCTGCAATTATATTTTGGTTTTCTACTGTTATTCAAAGCTTTTGACAAATGAGGTGGTCACAATTAAAACTATAATACCATTCTTTCCTTCAGATTTTGATTTTATTACTTACCATTCTTGGATCACATAGGCTGGTGTGCCTCTTCCATGAGTACTTTGTTAATGCCTCACTTTGATGGCTGCTTATTGACAGACAAGCATTTCGGCCTTCAGATGCTATTCCTTCTGATAGTCAGGCACCATCTAATGTCCTCATCATACTTCATTATAGCACTCATCTATTCAGTGATCAATTCATGAGGATGGGTATCCAACAGAACTATGCCATAGGAACAAATTATTCTTAGTTTGATGCTAGAATTAGGTGGAAGTCCACAAGCAATTCATATATATATATATATATATATACATACATATATATATGGTTTATTTATGTCTCTGGTTTGCCTTGGAGAAGTCATTGTCATTTTATGAAAGAGGACATTATCAATCACACCCCTCCCCCTGCCAAGGCATATAGTAATTAGGTTGACAATATCATTAGTTTAACTAATGGTATAGTATTTAAAAGATTGTTGAGAAAATAGTGTTTGATGATAGGGGAAAACATTCAATGATATTCATTCACAATGGTGGACCACATCTACCAGGTTAATATATGTCAAAATAAAGCAATGAGGGCACTAGCATAGTAAGTACATAGTAGTTATGTGCCACCATTCATTTGGCATCCTCAATTTAAGGGTTTTAAACCAAAGTTCTATGTCTGCCAATTCTGCACCCTTGGGATAGTAATCATCTGCTTCTTTTAACACTAAGGTATTTTAGCCTTACACTCCAGGGCAGCAGGTGAGTTTAAGGAAGGCCCAGGTCACTTAGAGTTTCCACATTGTGTCTTTCTGGTGTGGCCTATGAGAGATGCTGTGCATCTTGAAGGAACAGATTCTCAAGTTGCAGTTGTCTATAGATCATGGTCATCAAGAGCTACTTAAAAGCAAGGTGAAAATTATCTAATTAGGAACTTAATAATGTTGCCTTTTATTCACAAGATCAAAAAATCTTATGATTTCTCTCCATTAGCAAAAACAGGTACTAATGGAGGTATTACAGAGGCACATAAAGTGAACTTTTGGAAAACAGGGGTTACCTGGATAAACTGAGACTCCCCTATGAAAACTGGTACAAAGTATCCAAATTGTGCCCGGGGCTGTTTTTGCAAAACTGGATATTTGTTGTAAAAGCATATATGTAAATCCTAGAGCATATTTCATTACAAACTCTTAATTTTTAGGCTTAAATATTACTGGAAAAATTTTTGAACAATATAAAATATGTATATTGAATGGCATCATAAAGCTGGAAATGTCACTTAGGACTCTGGAGATACTCTGGTTTCAAAGTCATAGTGATATTGCCTAATTAATGACACCTAGCATGTACTAAAATATCTTATGGAAGACACTAATATTCATGCCTATGTAATTTCCGTTCCTTCATTATAGATATTACAGAAAGGTCTAGCACATATGTCATCACCCTTATATAATGAAACTTTTATATTTCAATTCCCATGAACTGTTTCCCTCTTTTCTTCTTCCTATGAAAAATATTTTTATGCACTGTCTATCCCAGAAATGATTTATCAATTCAGTCAAAAACCAAGTCATTCAGTGAACTCCAAACACAAAGTAAATTACTTTTACTTTGTAAAATGTAAATGAGCTACCGTTTGATCCAAAACACCAGCTAATTCACACAAAATACATAACTGTAGCCCCATTTGGGCAGCTTTAGTATTTAATACAAGAAGAATTAAACCTAGAGCTTCATTTGGGTCATCTTGCATTCTCAGAGAAGGGCAGACCCGGTCCAGGTTGCATTTAGTTGGATCATCATTCATCTGCTCTTCTCATCCTGATGCCACAAGGAAATATTTAGTTGTCAGTTAGTTCCATCTTTTGACTCTGGCTCTTGATGGCCTCCAGACATAGGCCTGAAGAATATGGTGCTCCACAGGGTTTTCTATGGCTTATGTCTCAGAAGTATATCTCTAGGCATTTTTTCTAAGAAATTTCTGAGTGGATGCAGACATCCAAAATTTTAGTTAAGAGACCATAACATTAGCCATTCACACCACTTAGTATTACCTAAAGGAACCTTTTTAATTAGGATTAAGAGAATGTATAAAGTTAACTTACCTTAAGGCTCACTTAGGCAAATATGTGTGCTACTGAGTTAGTACTGGTTGACTAGAGAAACAAATTCAGTGATACTCATGTCTGTGTAAGAAAGAGTTTCACATCAAGAACTAATTGTGTATCAAGAGAACATCCCAGTCCAGTCCAATCCAAGTCCATAAGTCTGATAATAGTTTCAAAGTCCCTTTTCAGAATTGGAAAACTACATGCAATGATGCAGATTGCAGGAATCTCACCAGCAGGAGGGTGCAAAGTCTTGTGGATCCAATGACAGTGGATGCATGTCCAGGGTTTGTACAGGTCTCAACATGGCTCATCAACAGAAAGGGGAAGGCAAAGAGAGAGGGAGAGTTTTCCAGAACCTTGTTATGAGAAGGCCATGTCCATAAGGAGTAGACCATCAGATCATAGCCTGTTTGACAGGCTAGAATCCACCCCTAGACTTTTACATATCAAATTGGCATGAAATCATGAAAATACCATGTAATCTATATGCAATATGGGTGATGACACTATAACCTCCTCCATTCTTCACAAAGAAATAGATAAAAATTATTTGACAGTTTGTCTAAGAAAAAAATTTTTTCCTGGATCTACCAAATGCCTTTCTTATTGAACCGTGTTCTAGAACATCCACAGGAGGATTTTTCCTGTTAATTTCCACCTGCGTGTCAAGTTTTTCTTCCTGTGGTAGCTTGCCTGTTGTTTGATGTTCAAAACCATACTGACTTGACTGAGCTGGGATATTTTCTTAATGTAAAATTATCCTTTATACAAAACTCTCTCTTATATACATATGCATGCTTATGAATTTGCTTCTCTAGTCTACCTGGACAAACACAGACAGTAAATACTATTTTATTGGAAAAAATGCCACATTGCAGGACTTATTAAGTGTAGGTAACTTCTCAAGTTATATTATGAGTTTGGAATTATCCCCTTGTGTAAGGCAGGGTTCTCTTAGAGAAATAAAATTCAGGACACTAGTAATTATTTTTATAAATTTATATACTGAGGAAGATATATAAGAGAAAAAGAGAAAAAGTTAACTATAAAACAATACAGATTGCTCGGTGCAACTCACTTGCGTGAGGCAACTAGAAGACTGGCAGTCCTTCAATTCTTGAAGGCCGCTGAATAGTCCTCTGTAGATCAATCCAGGCTATCTGGTTACAGGCAGCAAACCACAGAGCAACAGTCACCAACTGTGACCAACTGTCACCAACTGACAGCCAGATAACAGAGTCCAACAGTCCCCAGCTCAAGAGATGTATATCCCAGCAGCATGACGAAGCAGGGCTTGAAGGATCCTCAACTCACAGTAACACAGTCCACGATTAGGTGTCCCACGGGTAGTGTTGCTTGGAGGTCGAGGCACAGGACGAATAAGGCAGCTCTCTGGTCCGAAGATCCGAAAACCAGAGAGAGAGAGGGCGGGACTTGTGAAGCCCTTCCTATATCTGTCTTTCAATTCATCCCGCGTGTTCATTGGTTGTGCCGTCACAACAGATCCACCAATCTTCTGTGGCCATGTTGGCGTAACAAACCTACTCATCACAATCCACCCCTTGCCAACATGGCATCTGTACACAATTTTTTACCCATATAGAATTTCTAGACATCAATGACATCAAACTTATACTTAACATTAAACATCTATCATACATATAAATGAAAACACACTGAGTTCAATTGTAGCTGATATATCATACATGAGCAAAGAAAAAAAATTCAATAAGCTAATAAACAGAAAATACAAGAATAATCACAACCCTTGCTTCTGCAATTGATCAGAACTACCTTCTTCTACTATCCATTCTGTATTACCTTTGCCCTCAGCAATCACTTCAGCTAGTTGTGGTTTTTTGCCTGGTGGGGTGACCCAGACCTTCATTCCTGAGGGGTCTAGGTCATTAGATGTCCTGTCATGATGTGGTTCCTATAATTTACCATTAACTTTTATCACAGGGCATGGTAGCACTAAGAGTCGGCGTATGGGATCTCTTGGATTCCAGATATATTCCTCTTTACCCCCATTATGTAACACCAGTCCAATTTCTTCTTGATAATCTGGATCAATCACACCACTCAGTACAGTGACACCCTTCCTGATCTGTTGATC
>PVJH01024159.1:0-34111 GCA_004026705.1 Nesogale talazaci | reverse complement strand
GGCTCACCTTAGTCCTTACAGTGACACCCTTGTTCTTTAATACTTTAAAGAGTATTGAAGTCGGCTGAGCCCCGGTGGCGTGTGGTTGTGCCCAGGACTGCGGCCCACTGGGATGGAGGTTCAATTCCAGCTGAGGCTCCACAGAAGCAAAGGCTGAGCCTTCTACTCCCACCACCAGAGGGCAGTGATGCCCCCCCTCAAAAAAAAGAGTATTGAAGTCTTGTGCAGCATATTTAACCACATATTTTTCCACCTCATCAATGCTGCTCCCGTGAGCACTGATTGTGAACCCAAGTAAGATGAAACCCTTGAAAACGCTCATCTTTTCTCTGTTGATTGTGGTGTGACCTATTGGCCCTGTGGTGAGGATTTGGGTTTTCTTTACATAATCCATATTGAGGACTGCGATCTTTGCTGCCCTCAGTATGTGCTTCGTCCCCCTCACTTTCAGCAAGCAAGGTTGTGTCAGCTGCAGGCTGTAAATGAGCCGTGCTCCAGCTCTGATGCTCCTGCTTTCTCAGAGCGTGCAGCTTCTCTGAGGATCTGCGCAGCCCACAGACTGAGGTTACAACCCTGACCCATACCTTTTCTAATTTCTTTTTTTGTTTTGTTTTGCTTTTTTTGGGGGGGGGGCACCACTGCTCTCCGGTGGTGGGAGTAGGAGGCCCAACCCCACTGCTGGAATTGAACCTCCGTCCCAGTGGGCCGCAGTCCCGCGCACAACCACTATGCCACCGGGGCTCAGCCCACCTTTTCTGATTTCAAACCCTGCAGTAATCCCTTGTTCTGTTTGAGCGACTGCATCCTGGTCCATGTACAGCTCCCACAGAGCACACTGAAGTGTTCTGGAGTTCCCCTCAGTCTCAATGCCCTCGTCCTTTGTGATGGTCCACACGGTCCATACCCTTCTCCTACTCCTGACATCCGTCCTCCTCTGCTGCGTCAGGCGGATGGAGACCAACTGTGCCCCCATGGCTGCTGGCAAGGTGCTCGGATTACAAACACTAACCAAGAAACGTGGAGGCAGCACAGTCACTGAACATTTTACTAGGTCAATTAAATGAGATGAACCACAGAACCAAGACCCTAAAATTCCAAATCAAGGAACCACATCCCATGAAGTTCTTTGGGGTTATATTCAAATATAAGTAGTCTCAGCAGCTACTCTTTTGTTTCCATTTTTGGTCACCATTGTAAAGCAGCAGCAGCCTTGGTGGCGTAGTGGTTACACATTACGGAGTTCAAAACCACCGGCGGCACCAAGGGAGGGAGTCCGGCCTGTCTACTCCCGTCAGCAGTTCCAGTCTCAGGCACCCTCAGCATTCACTCGAAGGCAGTAAATTCAGTCTGGAGGTTTACTGTAAATATATCATTGGACCACCATCATCGGACCACATCACAAATCATTTTTTTTCACAAGTGTGCAACTTACAATAAGAATAGCGATCGGTACAATAGCTGTGTGGCCTTCTCCTTCATCGATGGGAATTTTCCATCACCGCTAACTACCCTCTCACACCTTCTTCCCTTCCTGGTAACCACTGCTAAACTTGGGTCTGCATATTTTTACTTCTTCTTGCTTATGCAAGTGTGCTCGTAAAATCATTCTTTTGCGTTTGACTTATTTCCCCCCGCAGGATGTCTTCAAGCTTTATCCATATTGTAACCTATGCCAAGGTTTCAACTCTTCCATGGCTAAATGGTATTCTAGGTCTGTATGGCCTACATCGTGCGTGTCCCTTCACCTGCTAATAAGCATTTAGGTTGTTCCAACTTCTTGGCTGTTGTGAATAGTGCTGCCATGGACTGCGGACGAACACTGGGCATCAGTGCGCGCGTCTCTGTTTTCTAGGCTTTAGTAGTTCTTTTTTTTCAGGCTTTTTTTTTTTGAGGGTGGACCACATTATTTTCTACAGTGCCTATACTATTTTACATCCACACCAGCAATCGCAAAAGACTCCAGTTTCCCCACAGCCTCGTCCACATTTGCTGTATTCTGTTTTTGCTTTCTTTTGTCTGAGTCATCCCAACACCCAAACCCAGTGACATGAAGCAGCTTCTGACTCGCCGAGCCCCCACAGGGCAGAGCAGAGCTGCCTCAGAACGTGTCCAAGGCTGTGAGTGAATCGTGACCCAAGCAGACTGACGGCCACATCTTTTTCCAGCCCTGTGGCGGCTTGTAGATTCGGACCATTGCCCTTTTGGTTAGCAGTCGAGCACTTTAACCACTGCACCAACAGGGCTCCTTTAGCTACTGCCAGGAGAGTGAAAGTGTATCTCATTGTGCTTCTGACTGGCATCCCTCTGCTGGCTAAAGGGCGCTGAGCAGCTTTTCATGCATTGGGTGCTCATTTGAAGGTGCTTCTTGGTGAACTGTCTAGTCAAGTATTTTGTTCATTTTATGATTGTCTTTTTATTGTTAATTTGGTGAAGTTTTACACATATTCTGGTTATTAGATTCTTATTGGACATGCTTCCTGAAGATATTCTCCCTGGGTTAAAGAATAGAGGCCCACCTTTTCACTCTTCTTGTAAAGTTTTTTGATAAAACAAGTTTTTAATTATTAGGAGGCCCCAGTTTTCTCTGTCTTATATTGGGTCTGCTTTTGTTATTCTATTATGCAATCCATTGTTAAAAACTAGGCTTGATAGTACTGCCTCTGCATTTTCTTTTTTTGGTTTCTGTTTTTTGGGCATCACTGCCTCTGGTGGTCGTGGGACCTACCCAGCGCTGCTCCTGAGAGCTGCTGCTGGATTTGAACCGCCAAACCCATGGGCCGCAGTCCCACACTCAACCACTTACACCACCGGGGATGCCTCTTTTATATGAACTTTCTGGTTTTAGTTTACACAATGGTCCTTGATCCACTTTAATTTTTTCTTTTGCACATGAATGGTGTGAGGCATGGATCCCATTTCAAATTTCTGCATGTAGAAATCCAGTTTTCCCAGCACCATTTATTGAAAAAAAAATCATTTGTTTTTCTCATCGAATGGACACAGCGTCCTTGTCAAAAATTAGTTGACCTTAAATGTGTGAGCTTATTTCTGAACCATCAATTCTATTCTATCAATCAAATCTATCTATTGCTATCTCTGAACCAGGTTGTTTTGAATACAGTAACTGTATTTTATGTTTTTAAAGCAGAAGTGTGATTCTTGCTACCTTATCCTTTCCTTTCACTATTGCTTCAGCTGTTTGGAGTCTTTTGCCAGTCCACATGCGGTGGAGGACTGGTTTCCCATGTCTCCAGGGAGAGCTATTAGAACAGAGATTGAGATTGTGCCGCTGCGTTGGTGCACGGCTAGATCACGTTGTTCAGTACTGTCATTTTAGCCATGCTAAAGCTTCCAAACCAAGAACCTGGAGCAGTTCTCCGTTGATCTCAGTCTCCTTGAATCTCTTTCAGCAGGGCTTAGAGTTTTCGTTCTCTGTGTCCTTCGTGTCCCTGTTGACGTGCACTCTTTGGTATTTGGTTCTCAATTCAATTGTTTCCCTTTCAGGACTTCCTGGGTGTTGATGCACAGAAGCCCCATGGCCTGCAACTCTGCCCACTTCCTCGGTTAGCACTAGGCGTGGGTGGGAGGGTCTGCAGGAACTTTTCAGATCGGATCACATCATCTGTGACTAGAGAGGATTTTCCTGCTTCTTTTCCAGTCTGGAGACCTGGTGTTTCTTGTGCTTGTTAGAGTGTGCTGATGTTTAAAGCAATGTTGAATCGAAGTGGTGAGCGCAGGCACCCAAGTCTTATGCCCAGTTTCAAGGGGAGATCGCTCTGCTTTTCTCCATTGCGTGTACTATTAGCTGTGTGGGTTTTATATAGGCTTTGAATCATACTGAGGAATTGCCTTTGGGCTACCATCCAGAGGGAGTTTGGGATTTTATCAAATGCTTGATATAATAATATAATAAATAATATTATGTATATATTTACTCTGTAGAGATGACCTGTGGTTCTTTCCCATTGTTCTCTTGGTGTGATGTACAACATGGATTGATGTTCCAAATGATGAACTTTGACGGCATATCTGGAATAAATCTCACTTGGTCATGGTGCATACTCTTATAATGTGTTGTTGAATTCTGTTCATAGTTCATGTGTCTTTCTAGCTGCTATTGAGGTAAACGGCTGAGTTGAGCTCCTTCTTCCATTTTCATATAGACATTCAGGCCTGTATGTGTCCCCCTGAAGACTGCCTTTTTCTGTATAAGTACCGCACGCTAATCAATTGCACCACTGGAACTCCAAGACTGCCTTTTTCTGTATCCCTGCGTTTGCAGCTGCTGTGGCCCCACAGGTTTTTATGGACTGACCTTTTGCAGGTAGATTTCCAGGCCTTTCTTCCGAGGCACCTCTGGGTGGATTCAAACCTCCAACCTTTCACTGATCACATCGGTCACATTGACTGTTTACACCATCCAGGGAACCATCCCTCTTCGTCACCATTGTCCCTTCCCGCAGTTCCCATTGGACTGCTACACGTTGCAAAGGCTGAGAATCCCTTTCTTAGCTGAGCATTTGCTGAGAGCCCCAGGCACCTCTCCACTGCTGCAGAAAGTCCTCTCAGGGTTACCCCCCGCCCATCTCCCCACTTCCTTCTCTTGCCAGTGGAGTGGACCACAAGGCAGCTGAGGGGACGAGAGAGAGAGAGAGAGAGAGAGACCAGCTGGAAGATTCTAGCCACCCCTCTACTCCCCCACCAGACCTGATTGGGGGGCTCTGTGCAAACCTGCCCTGATTTCCGCCAGGGCAGTTTCGGTTTTCTCTGCCCGACAGACATATCACACATCCACAAAAGGGTTGTTTGAGCACATGGAGCTAATTGCCGGGTTTTCATGTGGCTGAATTGGATGGAAACCTATGGACCCTGCTCCAGTCCCCTCAAAGACCCAGGACCAAAAGAGAGAAAGGGTTAGTCAAGGTGGCGAATGAAGGCTCAGTTGGGACCCCCCAGGGTTTTCTTGTTCCTGCCTCCCCCCCCTTTATGGTTATTGGCTCAGAGGGTGTGGGTGATGTAGGCGACATTGGGAGAGAAGCAGGGAGAGGACACGGAAGCAACAGAGCACCAAGCTGAGCACTTGGAATCGGTGGCACAGCCTGATAGGGAAAGCAGAGTTAAATACACAGTGGAAGGGATGGGATAAGATCCCAAGAAGCAAAGTTGGGTGTGGCTGTCAACTGTGGGCAATCTTTTACTATTTGGGTGTTTGGGGACCAGGGGTCTTTGGACAAGCGACTAAAACACACAGGGTACATCTGAGGCATCGACAGGCCATGGCTCTTGCCAGGAAGCAGCATGGGAGTCAGAGGAAAGGCATTGTCCATCCATCTATGCATTCATTATGTCTGTGGGCTGCCCAGGGAAAGAGACAAGAAAATGAGCATGAGGCAGACCCTGCCCTTGGGGAGATGCAAGGAGAAGACCTGGGAAGGGCAGCTCTCCACTGGGTCCAGAGGAGCTGCCCACATGGGACTGGTTGGCAGAGTATCCAGGCACTGCTGGACACACCTCTCCATCCAGGCCAGCAAGCAACAGGACCCATCTTCCTAAAGGTGTTCTGGGCAGTCCCCCCCAAATACAACTCAAAGCCGGTGTGCTGCCTATTAGCTGGGGGCTTCTTGGGTTTGCTTCTTGACTCTCAGTCCTACTACAAGGCCTGCCTCTGAGAGAAGGCTCCATGCGAGGTTGAGGCGTACATGAATGATGATGAGGCAATGTCATCTTCTGTCTGAAACTGGCTGGAGTTATGAAACCATGCTCAGGGGGCAGGAGCAGGCTGGGGCATGGAGAATATGAGCTGGCATCCATTATTTCTGTGCATGGGCATGATCTCAAGAAGCCCTGGTGAATCACTCAGCCACTTACTGGAAGGCTGGCTGTGGGAGTCCACCAGCAGCTCCCCGGCAATCTGCTACCAAGGGGAGAGGACAGCCTAGGATACCCAATGAGGAAGTCCTAGTCTGTCGATTGGGGCAGGTCTGAATTGAAACTCACTCACCCGGGCCTCCCAGCAATAGCAGCTGATCGCAGAGTCTGAGGTGTCTAGAAACCAGAGCTAGGGCTCAGAGGAATATTGAGCAAATGTGGTGAAGAAGCTGATGGTGCCCAGCTATCGAAGATACAGCATCTGGGGTCTTAAAGGCTCGAAAGTAAACAAGCGGCCATATAGCTCAGAAGCAACACAGCCCACATGGAAGAAGCACACCAGCTTGTGTGATCACGAGGTGTCAGTGGGATCAGTTATCAGGAATCAAAGAACAAATATCATATCATTGCGTGCCCACCTTCCTGATATGATCACTGAAGACAAATGTGTGCATAAGCAAATGTGGTGAAGAATGCTGATGGTGCCCGGCTACCAAAAGATATGGCATCTAAAGACTTAAAGGCTTGAAGGTAAACAAGTGGCCATATAGCTCAGCAGTAACAAAGCCCATATGGAAAGAGCACACCAGCCTGCGCGACCACGAGGTGTTGAAGGAATCAGGTATCAGGCATCAAAGAACTAAAAATGATATCATTATAAATGAGGGGGAGTACAGATTGGGCACCCAAGGCCCATTTGTAGGTGAACGGACATTTTCTTTCACCAGGGTCTCGGGGAGGAGATAAGCCAGTCAGAGTACAGTACAGTAAGATGAAATATACAACTTTCCTCTAGTTCTTAAATGCTCCCCCCCCAAGTCGTGATTCCAATTCTACCTTACAAATATGGTTAGACAGAGGATGTACACAGGAACAGATAAGAACTGGAAACATGGGGAATCCAGAACAGATGATCCCTTCAGGACCAGTGGTGAAAGTGACGATACCAGGAGGGTGGAGGGATGAAGGGGTGAAAGGGGGAATCAACTGCAGGGATCTACATATAACCTCCTCACAGGGGTATGGACAACCGGGAAGTGGATGGAGACATCAGACAGTGTATGATATGACAAAACAATAATAATTTGTCAAGGGTTCACGAGGGAGAGGGGAAGAGGGAGGGAGGGGGGAAATGAGGAGATAATACCAAGGGCTTAAATAGAAAGAGAATATTTTGAGGATGATGGCAACAAATGTACAAATGTGCTTTGCATAGAATGGATGAATGTGTGGATTGTGATGCGTTGTATGAGCCCCCAATAAAATGATTCAAACAAACAAACCAGCAGCTGCTCCCAGACCCTGAGGCATCTGGGAACCGGAGCCAGGGCTCGGAGGAACACTGGAAGGGCCAATTCCCAGAAAGGAAGTCAATCGTTAGGAACAGAATGAGGAGGGCTTCTGGCAGTGAAATGGTCAGAAGACCAGTAGGCAGGCGTCCTAGCTCCAGGGCCCAGCCGCACTGACAGAGGTGGAAGTGCTGGATCGGGGAAGTAGGGAAGGAGGGTGATAATGGAAAGGGGGGATGTGAGCCCAGGGCAGCACACTGACGGGGGAGGACTCATGGGCTACATGAGAAGGAGCCTGCATCCAAAAGAGAAGCGAGAGAGGGCTCGGGAGAAAGGAGGTTTGCTGGCAAAGCAGTCCCCGGGGAGGATGAAGAGGAGTTCCTGGAGCACTGTGAGGCCACAGGCAGGCAGGCAGTTCCTTGGGTGCCGAGGCTGGAGGCCAGCCAAGAGCTAGTGGGGGAACACTGTCAGCGGCTGAGAGGGCATAGGGGCCAGGAGGGGCACCACCAGGTCTAAACTAAGAGGGCATAGCTCCCAACCTTGTGCTTTGAGGCCATCTGCTTGCACAGTTTGGTTTGCAGTGCAGCAGAGAGGCACGGGAGAACGGTGAGGCTCTCTGCCCTGTAAAGAGTCCCAGCTGGGAACCTGCCGCTGGGACAGCTCCGCTCTGTACCACAGGATGGCTGCGAGCCCCAACGGACTCCGTGGGAATGGTTTGGGCTTTGCTTTTGGCTCCGAGGGGGCATTCCCGCGGGGAGCAAACGGTTAACACGCTCAGCTAGGAACTGAAAGGTCGGAGGTTCGGGTTCACCCAGAAGCGCCTCAGAAGAAATACCTGCCTCTCCACCCCACAGGCGCCACCCCCCCCAACCCCCCCCCCGCTAAAAACAGCCACCCCATCGTTGAAGGCGCTGTGGAGTCGGATCTGCAGTGACACGCGTCGGCCGCCAGGAGGCTGGCTGCCTGGGAGACAGCGGGCGGAGCGTGCTGAGCCGGGAGAACTGACAAGACCCGCAGGCACCTGTGTGCGGGAGGGAAGGGACGTTGACTGGGATGGCGCGTGGGGGTGGGGGACTCACCTTGAAGAGCTGGACGCCGACACAGGCAAATATGAACTGCAGGAGGGTGGTGACCAGGACGATGTTCCCGATGGTGCTGATGGCCACGAACACGCACTGCACCACGTGCTGGGGAGGGAGGGTGGGGCTGGTGACAGGGGCCAGGTCCTGACGGGCCAAACTACCCCCCCCACACACACACACAGTTACACCCCCTCCCCAAGTGCTGCCTCCCTGCTGGGAATGAGGCTGAGCCTAGTTTGGCAAGGATCCGACCTCTCTCTCCCCAACCCCCACCAGGGTCCCGTCCGCTCCACCCCTCACCTTCAGCCCTTTGGCTCTGTTGATGGCCCGAAGGGGTCGGAGCACCCTCAGTACCCTCAGGATCTTGACCACGGAGATGGCGCTGGACCTGTGGGAGGGGCACCCCAGTCCCCTGCTTCTAGCTCTCTCCACAGAGGGTACCTTTCTCCTGAAAACGCCCGCACCGTCCCGCCCCTGCCCCCCCTCAGAGCATATTTTGGGCCGCTCTTGTGACCTGTTGAGCTGGCTCCCAATTGACAGCCATCCCAGTGCACTATGGGATAGAATGTGTCTGGTCCTGGCCAATTCCCATGGTCGGTCACAGAGCAACAGAGCTGCGATTCTGAGGGCTCCCCTCGACCGTTTTTTGGTTCTTAGCATAATCCCAAGCACCCCAGTAGCAAGCTCCCTCCCCACCCAGGGTGCTTTACAGCACAGATGCCTCCCCTCTGAAGGGGCAGATGCTCTGTCTGTCCCATCAAACTAGAAGCTGCTCACAGGCAGGGGTTGTGCTCCCTGCCCAAAGTTGGGGGCTGCCTCTTCTGCCTGGGTTCCCCACAGTCTCTATGACAATTCTGGAGACAACCTAGCAAATTGTCCCTGCAGTCTAGCCAGTGAAAGCCTCCCCCCCTCCCCTCCAAAGAGTAGCTCTGAAGGACCCTCCACTAGCAGCACGGTGCCCACCAAGTACTGGTGGGTGGACTTCTGCTCTGAGGCCCTGGCTTGGAGTGGCGAGGGGCTCCCTGCCCAGGCTGGTCCCTGCCACTGCTCACTCGAGGCCCATGGAGATGAGGGACACGGCCACCACGAGCAGGTCCAGGATGTTGAAGCAGTTCCGGCAGAAGGAGCCCTTGTGCAGGATGGCACCGAAGGTTATCATCTGGGGGAAGAGCAGTCACGGTCCTGGGGGCCGCACCCTGGCCCCCGGTGTTCCCCGTTGTTCAGTGCACTTGCTATTGTGCCAGCCCACTCCCTGCCCCTGCTGTCTCTCCCTAATGAGATCGCCACCTCCTTCAGGATGGCCTCTGTGACCAGGGGGAAGCTGCTACCTGCGCATGCTCACTCTGGTGTCGAGGCCCGGAATCAGCAACCCCCACCCACCACCCACCCCCGATTTCATGGCACAGCTTGCTCCTTGTGCCTGGTTACTCCCTCCTCTCCTTGGTCATGGGACTCAGCACCATGGCCGGGCCCTCCCTGCTCCACCTTGAGCCTCGCCATGACCTGAAGCCTCGTGGCCCCTGAAAGCCTGAGGGAGTTTGGGTGTGCTGTGGGCAGGGGGTAGGAGGGACAGAGACTCCAGACACCCAGCCTGGGGCAATGGGGACTTCTCTGGGACTCCTGGAGGGAGACCTTTTGTGGTGGCTGCATAATTTCATGTCAACTTGAAGGTATATAAAAGTGTAGACGTGGAGTCTAGCCTGTCAATCAGACCAAAGCCTGTCAATCAGGTCACAGCCTGATGGTGCCTCTTTGTTGGCGTGGCCTTCTCATCAGGAGGGTCCAGGGGACCTCCCTTCTCCCTCTGCCTCTGCCTTCCTTTTTGCTGGCCTGATTGTTGCCAGAGCCACCACCATTGCAGCCACGTGACCTTGCACCCACTGGCCTATCATCTTCCTGCATTCAGCACCATTGCATGTGACTGCACGAGGCTGAAGAGCGACTTATGGACTAGTACTGGACACTTACGAACTTGAGTTGCACTGGGCTGGGCTGGTTCCCTGACACATTGCTGCTTTTGGACATAAAGTGCTTTCTTACACGTATATATGAGTGTCACGGGACTTGTTTCACAAATCCACCCGGCTTTAACACACCCTTCTAGCCATTGGTCTAGGAGCAAACACAGTCAAGGAGCAAACTCAGCTCCCAGCGCTATGCTGAAGCCACTCTGCCTCCGGTGTGGAGGAGGCCATCCAGCAAAGGCTTTGCAGGTGCGGCCAGTGCTCTGCTGGGAGCCGGGCTAGGCGGCCATAGCTTGGTTGTGCTTCATGGGTACTCCCAGTCGCCCACTTTCCCTCTCATTGCAGCTAAGGAGTTGGAACCGATGTTGCCTCCTGGCCTCCCCCACCTTGGCCAACCCCAGCCCCTGCGTGAGTTTGACGTGAGTAATTTGGAGGCCCCCAGGGAAGGTTGGGGTGTTCCAGACCCTTCACTTACCTTGAGGACAATCTCCACAGTGAAGACAGAGGTGAACACAATGTCAAAATACTCAAGGATCTGTGGGCAAAGTGGGGGACCAAGAGGGGGGTCAACGAGAGGAAGGGTGGTAACAGTATCCTCCTCCTCATCAAAAAGCAGGCGGGACAACCTGTGGGTGCCCTGAGCTATGGCAACAGTATTCAGGAGAGAGCTGGGGAGCCTGGCCCCTCCTCAGCGGGGAGGCCAAAGGTGCACTTGAGCACCACTGGGACACGAGGTCACAGCTGTGGCTGTGGCTGTGGCAAGGGAGGGGACACCTATGCAGGGGTAGCCACCTTCACCTGGTTCCGGACAGACTTTGCCCGGATGGGGTCCTCGGCGGCCAGGGCGGCGCTGCTGAGCAGGATGAAGAGCAGGATGAAGTTGGTGAACCAGGTGGCGTTGACAATGCGGTGACACAGGACACGGATCCTGGCAGGGCGGGGGGTAGTGGGGTGCTGGTGAGGGAGGAGCTACCAGACCTCAGGCCCTGGCAGTTTCTGTTTTGCAGAGGGACACTGGGCCTTCTCCTCGCCTCCCCTGAGTGACATGCCGTGGGCCCCATGCCCCATCCTGTCCTTGTTGCCTGCAGCCTGAGCCCCATCTCCAACCAGGTCATTGCAGGCCCTGCCCACCCTCTAATATGCACCCCCCCTCAAGATCTCCCCACTGAAACCACGGGACATTCTCACCTCTATGCCTCATGAAGACAGAGCACGCTACGGAGATGGAAAACTGTGAGGCCGATCAAATGAGCACTCCCTCTCTCCCTTAGTTCCTGGACCTGACTCCCCTGCCCTTAGCTGTGGGCCATAGCCTCTGTCCTTTGGCTCTTGTCCCCATCTATCGCCCCCAGAAAGGATCCAAAAAGCAAAGGCCCTCTCAGGAGTAAGCAACTCGTAAGGTTGACGGTGCGGGCATCTTCAGCAGGACAGCGGGCTTATGCTACAGGCATGAGTATATTACAGACAGGAAGACTCGAGGGTGTCTTTAGGATGGAGGAGCGGGCCTCCCAGAGCCGCCTGGCAGCCCCACCTCCCAGTCCCCTGCACAGAGCTGGCAGGTGCCACCCACTTGTTGGTGGGGCTGAAGATGAAGAAGGAGCTGGCTTCTGGAATGGGCACCGCCTTCTCCTTCAGCTGCAGCTCGGCCAGGGGGCGGGGCCGGGGGCTCACTGGGATCTCAGGCTCGTCTTCTTCATCATCCCCTAGGGGAAGGCGGGGAGAGAGAAACTGGGTTTGGGGTGTCTTCCCATGCCTCGCTGGTCCTCTGATTTCTGCATCCGGGGCCTTCCTATGAACCTGAGCATGGCACACAGAGGAGACCACAGGGCAATGTGGGACACGAGGATGCTAGCAGGATTGGGCTGGGACACACACACACACACACACACACACACACACACACACACACACACAGCTGCTCTCAGCAGGTTTGCACTGTCAAGGGAGTCTGAGGCACGCCCAGAACCTTCTCAATGGGAGACCAGGAAGCCTCCCATCTCACGGAGAGACCCTCAAATCTCCCGGAGGGAGTTCCGGTGTAGGCTCTGTCACAAACTTTCTGGGCAGTGAGCCTCTTCCTCTTCCAGAGCTACTTCCCCAGGCTGTGGGTCTGGCAGCAGGTGGGAGGGCTTGGGAATAGACTCAAAGGTCTTCCCTGGGCAGGGGTCTAAAATCGATCCCTTCCCAGAGGAACTCCCGGCACGGAGAACAATTAATCAATGCATTCTGATCTCAGCCAGTCCCCAGTACTGTGCCCAGTAAGTGGGAGAGGGAGAGACAGACATTCCAGGCACATGCTCTGGGGCACACAGGCTCGGGGGTGGGAGGTGGGGTGGGGGGAGCTGAGCGCCTGAGGTCTTTAACTCCAGGGCTGGAGATCTAGCAACGAACGTTGGGGTGGCTCCTCCTCTTACAGGGGCCGGCCAGGTCTGTGGCTCCCTCAGCCTGATCACACTGCCTCCTCCCAATCGCCTAGCTGCCCCTGGGCTTCAGCATCATTCTGACTGACAGAGACCCTCGGGTGCTGGCCCACCAGCTCCGCAGCCTGCAGGCCTCCTCAGTCCTCCAGAATCTCATGCTGCTTCCCTTGGAGCCTGAGCACCTCTTCTTCCTCAAATGAGCCTCGGGACCTGTCGTTCCCACCTCACTCAGGCAGCCAAGGCCTGCGGTGCGCTTTCCAACTCACTGCAGGGACAGCTATTTGGGGGATCAGCATCTGCCCCTTTCTCCCTCCCTTCTTGCCTTCTCAGTTTGCTAATGTCCAGCTGTGCATATCCTGAGTTGTGGTCCTTTCCCGTGGGTTTTTGCAGAGAAGTAGGATATGCATGAACATATTCGGTCTCTCTGGTAAGGCTGCTCTTCCACCTGCCCAACCCCTAGCCTCTCTACCCTCCTGGCTTCTTTTGACAACCACCCCCCCCCCAAAAAAAAAATAAAGACCTTGTCTGAAGGTTCCTGAAGTTAGCCCCTTGACCCCTGCTCCCCAGGAATCCATGGCCCTCTGTTCCCCAGGAATCCATGGCAGTTTGCAGAGGGCCCACGTGACAAGGAGGGTGCAGCCTGAGGGTGCATTTTTGGCAGATAGCATTCCACTATCACTGGACTTGCCCACCTCACCTCTGTTCACCCACACTTCACTGCACAAGCTCACTTTCTCAGCCCCATGCCACGCCTAGTCCAGAGAGTCCCCCTGGAGTGTAGGGTCACTGGGGAACAGAGCTAATCAGCAGGTCCTGCCATAGACCCTGCCATAGACACATCCAGGAGGGACCTAGGCACATTTGCAGAAGCTCACAGGCTTGGGGGGAGCTGGGTGCCTGAGGTCTTCAGCTCCAGGCCTGAAGCTCATGAGTAAACAGAGAGGAGGCTGACAGCCCCGAGTGCCAGACCTCTCTCTTCCAGGTGCTCCCAGCCCTGCCCGGCACAGAACAGTGTCTGCTCTGCCCTGTCTCCAGCACCCTGTGGATGGGCACATCCTCCTCTGCCCTCCATCCTGTGTGGAAAAGCGGTGTACACACGAGTCTCTGTGCTCTGAAAACAGACCTCAGCACTGACGCCCAGAGCAGCACACTCAAGACACGCTTTCCTCAACAAGCGGACATTTAGCTGACAAGCAACAAAGCCCACAAGGAAGAAGCACACCAGCCTGTGTGAACATGAGGTGTCGAAGGGATCAGGTATCAGACATCAAGAAATTATAAATTATATCATTGTTGAGCCCCGGTGGCGTAGTGGTGGTGTGCAGGACTGCGGCCCAAAGGGTTGGTGGTTCAAATCCAGCAGCAGCTCTCCAGGAGCAAGGCTGGGCCTCCTACTCCCACTAGGGGGCAGTGATGCCCACAAAAAAAGAGAAACATTCTAAAAATTATATCATTATTAATGAGGGGGAGTATGGATTGGGGACTCAAAGCCCATCAATAGGTGAAGCGACATCCCCTTACAGAGGGGTTGCAGGGAGGAGACGAGTCAGTCAAGGTACAGTGTAGCAACAATGAGATAAGCAACTTTCCTCTAATTCTTAAACGCTCCCTCCCACCCACTATCATGGTCCCAATTCTATTTTGCAAATCCAACTGGACCAGAGGAAGTACACTGGAGCTGGAAACATGGGGAATTCAGGACAGATGATCCCTTCAGGACCGGTGGTGAGAGTGGCGATACCGGGAGGGTAGAGAGAAGGTGGGGTAGAAAGGGGGAACTGATTATAAGGGTCTACATATGACCTCCTCCTTGGAGTATGGACAACAGGGAAGGAGGTGAAGGAACCCATCGGACAGTACACAATATGACAAAATAATTTGTAAATTATTAGGGGTTCATGGGGGAGGGGGAGTGGGAAAGGAGGGGAAGCATGAGGAGCTGATACCAGGGACCTAAGTAGAAGGAGGATGTTTTGAGAATGATGATGGCAACAAATGTGCAAATGTGGACTGCCTATAATTGATGCATGTATTGATTGCGATAAGAGTTGTATGAGCCCCCAACAAAATGATATATTGGGAAAAAAAGACAGGTTTTCTGAGTGAAATGGCAATGAGAGGGTGGATTAGTCTATTGTGTGTGTGTCTGTGTGTCTGTGTGTACATGTGTGTCTGTGTCTGTGTGTCCGTATGTGTGTATGTGTGTGCATGTGAGGTCAACAGGGGGACACGTACTTGACAGTCGCTGGGGTAAAGGAAACATCAGCTCTGCTGTGGTGGTGGGCTGCATGGTCCCAGTAGGATCCATCAGGTGCCCTGGCTGAGATTGCAAGGAGGTCTGTCTCTAGGCCCTTCCTAGTCCCTCTCCGTCTGGACCCTCTGCTGAAACCAGCCAGCCTCCTCGCCCCACTCAGGCCTGCACATGCAGGTGGGTGGTGGCTACACGCGGGGCACTGGCTGGGAATCGAACTTGGGACTCCTGCAAGAAAGCCAGCCCTTGACCATGGAACCACTCCTGTGCCCCAGAGCTGGCCCCGGAAGCAGCGTACTCCCTCTGTAGTCTCAGGAACTCTGGCGCAGCTCCGGCTCCGGGGCCCTTACCTGGGAAGTCGGCCGAAGGGTAAGGATCCTTTACTTCGTTAACGTTAGATTCAAACTCATCGATCTTCAGCTGCAGAAAGAAACCTCGTGAAGATGGGAGGGACACAAAAGCTTCCGTTCCTATTTACCAGCAACGACTGGTGGGCTAGTGTGGGCTTCGTTTCATGTCATCCTCCCCGCAGTCTGAGAGCTAGGCAATATTATAGTCACTATCAACGAGAAAGGCCTGGGAACAGCAGACAATCCACCAGAGGACAGGTGACAGAGTTGAGACTTCAGCCTGTCTTCTCTGAGCCCTGGCCTGGTTTCCTGGGAGGAAGCGGAGCCCCCAGAACAGGAGGGAGGCTCAGTCTCTCTGGACCCCAAACACCCAAACTCTTGAGCTCTGCTTTCTGTTTCCAGGAAAACGAGCAGAGCCACCCTGGAATAAGCAGATGGGGTGGCTCACTGGTGGGCCTTCCAGAAACAGGAGGCTTCAGGCAGGGAAGAGGCCACCTTCTTGCTCTGGGGTGGGAGCGAGGCCTGAGATTTTGAAGGAGTTTCGAGTCCTAGACTGGGGTACCTGTGCCTCTCAGGAGAACGGATACTTAGGAGAGCTGAATCACTGACTCTCCCTCCACTCAGTATGGGAACGGGCACCTTCACCTCCTCTAGCCTCCCACCTGCCTCACCAGCACTCTAAGGCACAGGGGTGAACCAGAGGGACTGGGGAATCTTCCAGTCCTACACCATGTGCTCACCTTGGCCGTGGTGGGGATACCCTCACCCTTGGGTTTCTGTTCCAGCTTCTTGGCCAACGTTACTTTCTCCTCCTCTGACTTGTCTGGGAGACCCCTGAGTAAGACAACCAAGAATCCACAAAGTGAGGTCCAACCAGAAAGTTTTCAGGGGTTGTGATCAGCAGAACAAGACCCTCCAGTTGGGCTGGCGGCCCGGGGCTCAGCAAAGGGAGAAGACGTCCTCCAGTGGGAGCCTGCGGGGAGGTTCCTGGAACCAATGTCCACCAGCCTGACTTGTTCTTCTCTGGTCACCCGTTTCCTAAGGAGGCCAGACTCTGCCTCCTGTGCTTTGGACACATTGCCAGGAGAGACCAGTCCCTGGAGAAGGACATCCTGCTTGGTCGAGTGGAGGAGCGGCCCCTAGTGCAAGACCTCTGACCTCATCAGAACGAGTGTGAGGACCGAGCAATGTCTCACTTTGTGGCGCACGGATTGCTGTATGTTGGAGCCTGGTTAATGGCCTTCAGCACCAGCAGGGAGAAGGCAGAGGAGCCCTGGAGATGCTGTTCAAATACAGTGCACACCCCGCCAGGCACTCCCCGAGAGAACCGGGGCTGTGTGCACTCCAAAACAGGCACAGGCTTTGAAACCCTCGATGGCTTCTGCTCTGGCCTTGATGGTAGCTGGTTTAGACTGTCTCTCTCTCTCTCTCTCTCTCTCTCTCTCTCTCTCTCTCTTCCTCCCTTTCTCCTTTTCCATGACAGTGAGTGGGTGGAATCTAGCAAGCCGGAGTCTCCAGGTGGTGTGACTATTAACATGTTCGGCTGCCAACCTGGAGGGCGGGAGTTCAAGCCTGCCCGGACAAACCTCAGAAGTATTGTCCTGCCTGCAGAGCACACTTCTCAGCGGACACAGCGGGTCACTATGACTTGATAGCAAGTTTTTAAAAATGCCACTCAAAGAGGCTGGTTTTCTTTTGTCCTGCGCCCAGTGCCCCCTGCTGCACTCGGCACCCCCTGGAGCCCTTAGTGTCCTGGCCCCTGCCCCTCAGGCTTCTGGGAGGCGGTTGCCTGAGGCTGGGTGTCTGCAGCCACAGAGGCGCCTTCGGGCCCTCTAACTGAGGGCACCAACTCACTTGGACATCTTCCTGCGCTTTCTCTCCTCCGCCTTGGCCTTCTGGGCAGAAGTCAGGGTCTCGGCCTCGGCCAGGTTGTCCACAGCAATGGCCAGAAAGACGTTGAGCAGGATGTCTGAGGGGGCACAGCTCAGGAGCCTCGGGTTGCTGGTGGAAGGGCAACCTCCCAAACTGGTACGCCGCCCTGGGCACGTGTTGCCAGGGCCTACCCCTTTCTCTCCATGTGGGAGCTGAAGCCCCTCTGTCTGAGCATCCCCCCAAGAGGGCGAGGACCCTGGGATGGATCCACGATGGCCTTTCCATTCCATCCCCTTTCTACCGGGAATGAATCCCACCCCTCCCCAAGGGTGGTGTGTGAGGCCAGAGCGCATCATGCTCTGCACACGACGTGCCTCAATGACCCTGAGCTCTGTGGGGTCAGAATGCTAGCCCCCAGGAGGATACAGTTGCCACAGACGAAAAGGATGATGAAGTAAATGCATGCAAGTATGCCTGGGTAGGCCGGCCCTCCGTAGGCCATGATCCCGTTGTACATCACCGAGGTCCAGTCCTCCCCTGTCAGCACCTGGGGAGAGAAAAGAGAGGGAGTGGCAGACATGTGGAGGGACAGAGAGTCCTGCCTTGGGGTTGTGTTGTCCAGTGGCCTCACCCATCAGGCTGTCCTGGAACTTTCCCTCCTCCATCTCTCCATCCCTGGTCCGAACGCAAAGTCCATTGCGGATCCACTTCCTCTGATGATCCCAAGGTTGACTTACCACTGGCTCTCACAGGCTGAGGGAGTTGATTGTGGAGTTCTATTCCCCCTCCCCGGGTTTGACCATGGGTCCTCCCAGACCTTCTGCCATTCAGCCTCCAGAAAGAGTTCTGAGGTTCCAGTCAGGATGCCTGACCAGTCAGGAAGCCCAGGGAAGAGGGAGGACGGAGCTCTCTGCTGTGGCATGCTGCCGTGTCAGTCTGAGCACATGGGCGTGGACTGCAGCAGAGAAGGACTCTCCACGGCCTGCAGGAGGACTCTCCACAGCCTGCAGGAAGAGCGGCCCGGGCTTGGGGAATCCCTGGCTCAGAAGGCTTCTCAGGAAGTCCGAGCAGATTTTAGTGATGGAGTGACTGGAGCCATGTTTCCTGGCAGTTTGACTCTCAAGGCTCGCCCAGCCTTGCGAGAGGAGCACATGGTTAGTCTGACTTCCCCCCCAAGCTGGGAGCATCCCTGGTAAAGAAACAGGCTCTGACTCCCAGCTGCTCCATAAATGCCTGTGAGTCCCACTGCACGCAGCCTTGTGCCAGGCATGGGCAAAGGGCACACCCTGGGCACAGGTGCTGAGGGCTGGGGAGGCAGATGGAGAGACGCACACAGGTGACAAGTAGCAGGTTTCAGCGACCCTAGCAGGGGGAGAGGCACGCAGGCCCATGGCCTACCTGGAAGACGCTGATGAGGGCCTGGGGGAAGTTGTCGAAGTTGCTGCGTTGCACCTCCATGTCCTCGAAGTCGTACCTGCCCCCGAAGAGCTGCATGCCCAGCAAGGCGAAGATGGACATGAAGAGGAAAAGCAGCAGGAGCAGGGAGGCGATGGAGCGGATGGAGTTGAGCAGCGAGGCAACCAGGTTGCTCAGTGACGTCCAGTATCTGAGGGAAGGGGAACAGCCACCCAGTGGCTTTGTGGAGCCCACACAGACTTTGCAGGGAGGCTGGAGTTGGAGGGCGAGAGGCCCCCAGAACCACGGCGGCCTCTCCCGCATTCCTACCTCCAGAGCACATTGCTCCATGGCTGAGTCAGCGCACACTTGCTAGACTGATGGGTGTAGAATTGACTTAGGGGTCCACGTGGGTAAGAGTCACTTTTCTCTGTGTACTCCTGCCACTCCCTATGCCAGGCAGTGCCCAGCTCACACTCCAGAAAATTAAACTCACTGCCACCGGGCCAAAGCTGACTCCTGGAGAGCCAACGGACATGGTGGGACAGCCCCTGTGGGTTTCTGAGACTAATTCTTCATGGGAGTAGAAAGCCTCGTCTTTCTCCTGCAGAGTGCCTGCGGGTTCCGAACCGCTAACCCTGCGGTTGCAAGCAGTAATCCACTAGACCATCACGAGGGCTCCTTCAGCTCACCCTAGGGCTCAACAAATCTAGCTGATCCTCACGGGGAGGCTGTGCCTGTGAACCTGCCGACTTTGTAAAGCGATGCGTAGCTCCTACACCCCGGGTCGCTGACTTGCCCCGGCGGCTAGAGGCTGTGCATGGCATGAGGTCGAACGAGGCGATGCTCTGCTCTCTTGTTTTAGCTCTCACAGTAGCAAGCACCTGTCAGCGGTCTAGTTCGCACCCTTGTTCCCCGCCACCACCCGTCCCCGTTTCTCGTGCTTTTTTTGCTGGTGCTGTTTACAGTTTGAAAGGGCCCCAAGCACAGCGAGGACGTGCTGTTTAGTGTCTGGGAGGACGGAGTGGGAGAACGACGAGGCTGTGGGCTCCGGCAAAGAGCTGCAGCCTCAGAAAGCCGCAGGGACAGCTCTTCCTGCCCCCGGGGTCACTATGGGTCAGACTGGCTCCATGGCAGGGACTGTGTGAGTGGCTGAGTGGAAGTGAGGGACAAAGGAGGTGAGCGAGGGAGTGAGTGAGTGGGTGGCTGAGTGAGTGAGTGGAGCACAAGGAAAGCTGTGGTGAGCAGTGTGGGGAAAATGCTTCAGATAAGCTCGACTCCCTTACACTAGGGGTTCTCAACCTGTGGGTTGCGCCCCCTTTGGGGGTTGAATGACCCTTTCACAGGGTCCACGCGATTCACCACAGTAGCAAAATGACAGTGGTGAAGTAGCAGCAGAAGTAGTGTTAGGGTTGAGGGGTCAGAGTTACAGCATTAGGAAGGTTGAGAAGCACTGCGTTCAGGGTTGCTGATCTTGATGATGAAACACGGTATATTTCCCGTTTGAGTTTCTGGGACTGTAGTTCTATAGGGGAGTAGGAAAAACCCTGTCTTCCTCCCTGGAAGGCGTTGGGCTCAAACTTCTTACCTTGTGGCCAGTGGCCCAGTGAGTAGCCCACTCTGCCACCCAGGTCCCTCTTAGGTGTCTTTAGAGAGCAACACATAAAGCGGGGCGGTGTGCTGGTCACCGACACAGCGCGGTGTCTGCAGCCGGGCACAACCTAACCCCGAGTTTCTCCCGGAAGAAACAGCTCGGTCTCCGCTCACACGGGTCCGCAGTGACCTCATCACACCCAACTGGCAAATAACCAAAAGCGGTCTGTCCTTAAATGGACGCCTCTCCTTTCCCCCCACTGGCCCTCTTTTTCTTCTATTGCCCCCTTTCCCCCCCCCCCCCCCCCCCCCCCCCCCCCAGCCATCTATCGGACAATGGTCAATGACCAGGGAAGGGAGGTCAAAGCAGGGGAAAGCCATCTGTCTTCTGGAGATGATGGCGTCCAAGGAGCGAGAACGGACATGGCGGTGGGCGAGCGGCAGCACTAGGTGCCTGGGAAAGGAAGCGGGAGGCCGGCCCAGCCCCAGTGTGCTTGTGAGCGAGCACGTGCGTGCGTGTGTGCGTGCGTGCGTGTGTGCGTGCGTGCGTGCGTCAGTGCCCTCACTTGGTGATCTTGAAGAGCCGCAGGAGGCGGATGCAGCGGAGCACGGAGATGCCCAGCGGCGTCATGGCGCCCGACTCCACCAGCAGGATCTCCAGGATGCCGCTGCACACCACGAAGCAGTCGAAGCGGTTGAAGATGGACATGAAGTACTGGCGCAGGCCCAGCCCGTACATCTTCATCAGCATCTCGATGGTGAAGAGCAGCAACAGCACGCGGTTGGCAACGTCTGGGGAGTGGTGACGGGTGGCAGTGCCTCAGCCTCCCTTCCCTTCCCCCCTCCCGCCTCCCTGTGTCACCCAGTGCACCCCTACACCGTTTCCAGGGCCTTGAAAACCCGGAGAGTGTCTGTCCCTGGAAGAAACAACACCCTAGATTTCTAGAAGGTTGAGCCACAACTTACTTTATGGGAAGAGAGTTCATGAAGTGGCTAGGCCCTGCCCCTCCCTTCTCACTGTACACCTTCTTCTTTCCTGAATCAGTGCCACTTGTCCACCACCAGTTTCGGTCCCTCCACTCACCATCTCAGACACCCACTTGTCAGCAATGCTTTCTTCCCTGTGTATTTATTTTAACTTCCTTCCTTTCAAATGGCTCCCCCCAGGGACATCTTAAAACCGCTCAGATCTCACCCTCTTTAAGCCTGCCCCTGTCTTGTCCTTTGTCATAGTTGAACTTCATGAATGACCTGCCTACATTGGTCTCTTCCTGTCGTCACACCTTGGGCTCTGTGAATGTGAGGTACTTTGTGCCAACATGGCACCCGTAACAAGATATGGGTGGAGTTTAGCCTGTCAATCAGGTTGCAGCTTGATGACCTCCTTTGGAGAGGTGACTGAGATAAATGGCTCCTTGCAGGCCAGCCCCTCTTTCTTTCCCCTTGGTGGTCCGGCCAGTGTGCTGCCTCAGCTAGCTGGCCAGCATTGCCATGTGTACTGTGCCGCCGGTGGGCCAAGTCAACCCATGGGCCATGGTGGACTGCATTGCTGTGCCATGCTGTTCCATGCTGCAATACCACCCCCCACCCCCTTGCCTTGTCTGCTGCCTGAGGGCTGACTCTGCTTGTCTTGCCGCCCTCCAGACCCCGCACCTCCTGCCAGTCACTTTGAGTCTCTACACCGAGACCTGCTTCGCTGGGCTGCACCCCAGGTCCCTGCGACCCCTCACCACTTAATCTTCCTACTGTCTGGTTCCTAGGCTGCGTGAGTTGGCAGCACCTTCAGTGCGTTAACTGTCCCACGAAAGTGAGTTGGACTGCGCTCTGTATTGTGTGGACTAAATTGCTGTTCTATTCCTTTTTTGCTATATAAATTCTCACACACACACGTGCGTCCTGGTTTTGCTTCTCTAAAGAACCCTGCCTAACACAGGCTCCTTCCACCTTCAAATTTCCCAATCCACTGGGCAGTTGTATCCTCATTTTCCCCACCTGCCAGCAACCCCTGATACTGCTGACCATTCTCTCGTTCTTTCAAAACCTTCTTCTGGATTTTCTCCACCTCTCCGGCTTTTCCTCTGTACACACACTTAACCTAATTACCGAGCGCTGGACTTGGGCTTAAGTCCCTTTCTCTCCTCACTGTATACACATACAGCAGACAACAATAAATCCATTGCTGTTGTGTCCACTTAACAGCAACACTAGAGAAATGAGGAAACCTGCCTCTGACAGTTTCCTAGGCAGAAACCATTTCTTTCTCCTGTGGAGCCACTGGGGGTTGGAACTTGGCAACCTTCTGCTTACCAGCTAAGCACTTCATCACTGCACCACCAGGGCTTGTTCTTGCACACACTTTCCCTGGGAAACTTAAGATCATGGCTTCAATTGCTATCTCTATTCCAATGACACTCAACTCCCCCCCCCCCTTTTAATGATATATGCCCTGTGTAAACACAGGAAGGAACTGAAGCTCACAGAGGCTTCAGAATTTGTCCAACAGGGCAGGTAACAGGGTCAGAATTCCAAGCCAAGTTCCCTAACCCAAACTCCAACCCGTGGCTGCCCCGTGCATGTGCCAGAGTAGAGCTGTGCCACAGGATTTTCCTGGCCGACTTTGGTAGATGCTGATCACCAGGCCTTTCTTCTCAAGTGTCTCTGCGTGAACTTGGTTAGAACTAAAGCTCCCTCTAAATCACTGTGTGGTATTGTCAGTGGGTCGGCTCACGGTGCTGGCTTCTGTGGGTGCGGGGCAGGTTGAGACACGCAAGCAGCAACAATCGTTTCAGATTTTATACCTACTCCTTCCTGACTGACTATCGCATTATCCAACATTGACATCCACACGAGTAGCAAAAAATCTACTCTCTGATTGTGTGGCAGTCGCACAGGCAGAGATGAGAAACTGAGTAACACAGCTATGAAGTCAAAATTATGCGTCAACTTGTTTAGGCGGCGTGATTCTCAGTGATTAGGCAGTTATATGCTGATGTGTTTGACAGCTCATTACGATGGAATCATCCTCCGTTTTCCCATCGCACTTATTTTCCAAAAGTGGCTTGGTCTTTAGCATCTAACCATATTGATAGTGAGGAGCGGTTTTAGTCCCCAGAGCAATAATTTAAGCTAAAATTTTACTCCAAAAGCCTTTAAATGATGATTCGAGTTGCCAGTCAAAATCAAGGATGCCCAGTCAAACTTGAATCCAACATGTTTGGGGTGCCCAGAGACCACTACCTTGGGAGAAAAGACCTGGCAATGGGCTCCACTAAGATTGTGCTCGACAGCGCCCTGAGGAGCAGCTGCGCTCTGCGACACGTGGTCACCACGAGTCGGAATCAGCCAAGCAGCGGGGAACAGCACAGCAACACCTGCTCGTACCTGCACGCGCCAGGCACCGTGTGCAACATGCATGAGGCCCTCTGATGCATTCTCACCGAGACGGGCCTATCAAACACTCTGCTCTGACCCTCTCCTTCCCCTCTTGGCAACCCTGCAGAATCTCCCCCAGGTCAAGATGCCAACCCTCTAGGAACGTGTGCAGGACCCCCAAGGAGCAAACATACCTCCTGCTACTCTCTCGGGTGCACAATCCCAACCCCATCAAAGTGCCCGGGGCTCCCTCAGCTCCCCCCCTCCAGCTCCACATCTCCGTACATGCCCTGCCTGCGGCTGGGGTCGCCCGGAGCCAGCCAGCCGATTGCCTGATGCTTGTCCACGTAAGGAAGACTTCCCGCAGCCCCTCTGCCCACTCCATGACACTGCTCCCACTTGCCTGCCAGTGCCCTAGAGTCCATTTCCACCCGTGTCACCGCCCTTCAAGACAGAGCAGAACTGTCCCCTTCGGGTGTGGTCTTTATGGGAGCACGTCACCTGGCTTTGTCCTGGAGGGCTGCTGAGGATGCTTGATCTGTCAGCCTTCCAGTGAGTGTTGAGCGCTTGACCTCGCACTACTGCCTGCCTATCATTAGTTATTTATTGTCCTCTACGTAAGCTTCTTAAAGACAAGAACAACAGATTCGTCTTCTCTTTAGCCCTACTTCTTTTTCTAAGCTTTCTGTATGGTATGTACCCACTAAATAGTTGGTGGGGAATGAATACACACACACACACATATGCATATATTTGGTAGTGACATTTGAACCTGGGTGCTCAGGTTCCTAAATGACCAATAATTGTATGTCCAGGGATCTTTTCCTGGAACGACCTGCCCACACACCTGGGGAAACAAAACAGCCAGAGGTCGTCCACGTGTGTTGCCGTTACTGGCCCTGGTGATGTCACACAGCAGGGGGCAATGGCAAAATGCTCTCCCTCCAGATGGTAGGCCTGGGTTGGGAGCCTTCCCAGGGCACCCCTGTGCAGCCACCACCCATCTGACAGGTGAGGCTTGCATGGTGCTAGGATGCTGAGCAGGTCTCAGTGGAGCTTCCAGACTGTGGGGCATGAGGAAGAAAGGCCTGGCCATCCACGTGTGAAAAGTCAACTTATTGCCATGCTCATGGGCCATGCAGTCCTGATAACATTGTGCATAAGGGTGACATGAGTCGGGGTGGGGGGACTGAGAACAACACCCCCAGGAGGACAGTTGATGCTGTCACCTTGCCTCATAGGACACATTGTTCCCATGGAAATGAACAGGTTGGACTAGAAGAGCTAGCGCCAGAAAATGATGTCAAGAGCTCATTGACCTCTTTCTTCTGCAGTCTGCAGGGCCATCGGCTGTCCTGGACACCGAGCCCCTCTGTCCTCTCGCTCTTCCTTCCATTCCCATCTCACCTTGCAAGTAGGTCAGCCAGAGGGGCTGGTTGTGGTGCTCGGAGGCGATGGACAGCGTGTTGAGGGCAACCACCAGGATCACCAGCCAATAGAAGACCCTAGACTTGACCACATCGTGGCACTTCCAGCGGAAGATGCGGTTCCAGTGGCGCCAGTGCCGGCTGTGGGGACGAGGGAGGAGAGGAGCGTGAGAAGCCAGAGATGCCCAGCCCAGGACCAGGCCTGAGCGGCACTCTCCTTCCGCCAGACAGGCGTACAGCCTGGCCTCTCCCTCGTGAAGCTCCTCCAAGTTCCCAGCAGTCCCAGAGAGTGAACCAGGACAGTGCAAGCAAGGGCTGAGCCCAGCACCTGGCAGAGATGACGCGTTCCACACATGTCAGTGTTTTCATTCAAACAACACGGTGGCCCTGCATGCTGGAATGGGGGAGGGAAGGGGAAGGGCCCTTCCCCAGTGCTCACTGCTGCCAGGCAGCTGGTTCTGACTCTTGGGGGGCCCTGCAGAGGGTTTCTGAAACCATCAGTCTTCACAGGAGCAGGGAGGCATGTCTTTCTCCTGAGGCCAGACTGGTGGGTGTGAGCTGCTGGCCCCCAGCACCACCAGGGCGCCCTTGGGAAGCGCAGTTGGCAGTGCTGAGCCGAGGTTTGAAATGCACATGCCCTTTGATTCAGAAGTTGCCTACCGTATGTACTCAAGTATGAGCCGACCCGAATATCAGCTGGGGCACCTAATTTTACCACAAAAACTGCATTAAAAATGTGCTGAAAAACCCAGCATGTACATGAATATATGCAGTATATGCAAGAATACAAATGTACTATGTCTATTGGCAAAAACAATAAAAGATTCATCAAGTGATGGCACGTGTATATTCTGCAGTGATTCACATCCAGTGGAAATGAGAAAAAAATAAGAGCTTCAAAAAGCTCATGAAGAATGTTCATGATCTTCTCTTTCCTTCTGTTCCATGAACTTTTTGAAGTCCCTGCACATATATGAAATGTCCTCAATAGATATTTTTAAGTGAGACATAAAAGCACAAAACAGCATGTCCATCATATCTATCTGTTACACAAGCGTATGTTGGGTAGGCACCTCCTATTTTATGTTTTGGCACTATTCTAGGTTCTATAGTGACAGGGTTTAACCTAAAAAACCCCACTATATAAAATAAAACAAGATCTAGTGTATACACATGTGTGTGAAACAGACACAGAGACTTGCAGAAACAGATTCAGAAGGATGGAAAGCTAACCGTTTCCATGGTTACTTTTTTGCAGGGCAGTGGGGACTGAGCACCTTTTCTTTAATTTATTTATGATTGGATTCTTTAAAATCACAATGATGCATGAATATGTAAGAGGAAACCTGCAAACAACCACACAAGCCTGTCTTTGTAGACAAAGGCAAGAACTCTCCCAGTCTCTGTCTCCTGACAGCTGAGAACTGCCGAGCTGCCAAGCGCAGATCTCCTCGCCCCTACCCTCCCTTGGAGCTTCCCAGGACAGACTGCCTCCCTGCCATTCGATCCTGTCCCAACATGGATGGACATGTGGTACTGCTAAGTGTGCCTCCTCAGCTCTCCCTCTCGATCGCGTGCCCTGAGGGACTGGCCACCTCAGGACAGGAACTGGCCCTATTTTCTAGAAAAGCCACCTTTCCTAGGCCACTGAGGGGATAGCGCTTGTCTCTCCACTGTCCCAGGCAGCCTGGGCGGGGAGCACCCCCAGGGCTGAGCGGATACTCACACAAACTGGATGATTCTGTTCAAGCCCGCGATTTCATACAGGCTCTCCGTGTCAGAGGCGCCCTCGTCCAGAGACAGCTTCCCTGGGGACAGGAGAGTGGAAGTGGGCCAGCGTCTGGGCACACCGACAGTGGACCCAGGTGGGCTCGGAGCCCCCGGAGTCAAGCGCCTCCTGTGCAGGGATAGTGATTCTGGTGGCAACACCCTCTGTGGGAAGGGCCTTGGACTCGGGGTCAGGGTGCATGGATGTCCCCCATTTTGAAGAGTGGGGTTCTGGACAAGTCACTTAGCCCCTCAGGGTCTTAGTGTTCTATTCTGCACCATGGCAGGATCAGACCTGCTTAATGGCCCCCTGCAGGCTGGTTGGAGGGTTAGAGGAGTGGTAAGGCTCTCTGGGAGCCGATTGCAGGGTGCAGTTCAGCTGCCAGGAAAAGAGGCTGATTTTGGCCTTTGAACCCAAACCTTCTCGCAAGTCCTCCACGTCCATGACCTCGCCCTGCGTGATCCAGCTCATGTAACCCCGAAGGTCCTCCTCCAGCTGCTGCTTCTCCCGGAGCTTCTGGAAGGTTCCCCTGGACTTGGCCTTCTCCCGCTCCTTGGTGAATTCCCTGTGATAGCAGGAAGCGGGTTGGGTAGGAGCATGAAAGAGAGGAAGGGGGTTGGGAAGGACAGAGCATACACCATGGTGCTGGTGTACCTCTTCCTCTGGCCCTAGGGGGTCTCCTGGGATCTGCGTACCTCTCTCATTCACCTTGCTCCCATCCAGGACACCGTGCGTCTCCCAGACCCCTCCCTCCCTTTCCTTCCTTCTCATCCCATTGCTTGTCTCCTAGCTTGTGTGGGCTCACCCTCAGACAGGTAAGACAAGATTGACCACAGTCCCACCTGAATGGGCCTTGGGTCAGATGTCCCTGACCCTCCACCCCAGACATTGAGTTTTTGCTTTGAGTTTACCCAGAGGCCTCTCAAAGCAAGGCCTGGTCACATGCCGCCTCCAAACCAGCCACTGAAAAACCCGTAGAGCCCAGCCCTCCTCTGACACACAGGTAGGGGGTGCCGTGGGGCTCCTTGATAGCCCCTGGGTACTCAAGGTCCGGAAGACATTCTCCAGGGTCCAGAAGAGACCACGGGAGGGAAGTCTCGGATTCCCCTCCCTGTGGGTCCTGGCGGGTCTCTGGACCAGCAGAGGGCAGCCCTCAGCCACCGGGCAGTGCTGAGGAGGTGGGCCTGAGGCCAGCGGGAGCTGTTGTCGGGATCCACCCCACTGTCTTCAGCTACCCCAGCTCTGCCTGGAGCCTGGTCCCTTTGCAGGGTAGGCCCCAAGCCAGAGGCTCCTGGCCATTCTGTGCTCCGGATCCTTCGAGGTCCGGGGAAAGTGGTCAGAAGACTGGATTTAATGTACGCAGTACAATCATCGCATTGTAAGAGGAGTCATGTCTATGACATTCGCTGGAATATTTTTTAAAGGCTGGAAAATAATCCATGTGCTCTTTGGCGAGTCATGGGCTAACAAGGACGGGTTGAGGGTCTCAGAACATCATAACTTTCAAAATAGTTGCGTTAAATGATATTTGCCACAACTCTAATGTCACAAGTTTCAGGCCCTGCTAAGACCACAGGGTTTATAAGAATAATGAAAACAATAAACGTATTTTACAGTTACAGGTTAGTGAAAAATAGAGGTAGTAATTTCTACTCAAGTTCTGGGGACTCCTGGACTCTATATGCAAAGTGTTTGAAGAAGGAGTGGTGCAGGGTCGTGGGGGGGGGGGGGGGCGGGGAGGATTTCACAGTCACATATACGCTTTCGCTGTCATAGGGATGGGGGACCACAGAAAGCCTGCCCTCCTAAGAACAGCCCCTGTCAACAATACTTATTAATACTTAGACTCTGTCTTCAGTATTGAATATGATTAACTCAGTCATGACTATGACTCTATGAAATAGGCCCTGAAATGATCCCTATTTATTAAAGGAGGCCCAGCGTCCTTTGGGCACAGAGAGGTGACTTCAGCACATGCCAGCCCCACAGTTAGTGAGCTGCAGTGGAGGGGGCTCAACCGGGCAGTCCAGCTTTAATGACCTGTGCTTGACCAGAGGTCTTGTGCCAAGGACGCTCTTATGCACACCATTGGCAGCATGCTGGCGTCTGAGGCAAGGAACTTCATTCAGAAATAGTGAAAAGGGGGGGGGGCAGCAATAGAGAGGAAGAAAGAAAAGGAGAGAGGTTGGGAAGGAGGTGGAATTCTTCAAACGGGGTTGGGGTCCTTCCCTGTATCTCTGTCTCTTCCTTGCTATCCAAGAAGAGGTTGGGGCCGAAAGGCTGCAGGGTTGAGCTGGAATTCTAACTCATACCTCCCTGCCCTTCTAGCCTCTTCACCTTGCCCTTCATCTCTCCCCACCACCTCCACCCCCATCACACCCCCCATGCTTCTTGCCTCCTACTGCTTTTCCCACCCGCTCCCAGGGCCCAGGGCTCCGTTACCCGCTCAGGATGCCCAGCACCAGGTTGAGGATGAAGAAGGAGCCCAGCAGGATGAGGCTGAGGAAGTAGATCCAGGGCCACTGGTTCCCGATGGCATCGTTGACCTGGCCGGGACAGAGGCATGAGTGCTGCCTTCTGGTGCTGGGGCTCGGGCTCCCTCTCAGGGCATCTGCCCACCGGACTGCACAGAGCCTGGAGCCCAAAAAGACCCAGGCTGGGGGCTTTCCTAGCCTGAGAGCTGGAACCGGCTGGCTGGTCCTCCTTTGGGACCCCGCTGAGCAGCCTCCTGGCCCAGGCAACACTGACTGGTCCTTCCCGCCACCAGGGGTACTGCCGCCTGCTGCAGGCTTGGTGTGGAGCTGGAGCCCCCTCTGCAGCAGCCCTGGAGAGGTGAGGATGAGCACCTGGCCGCTCGCTGAGAGGTCATTGCTTCAAGGCCACCAGCCGATGAGCGGGGAAAGCTCGGCTGGTCTGTGTGCAAAAATGGAAGCCTGGACACTGTTTGGGGCAGCCCTCTCTGTCCCACAGCATCACTGTGAGAGGGATCGACAGTGGCCATGGGTTGGGTTTGGCATAGCCATGGCGGTGTCTTGGCTCAGAGCTGGGCTGCGGTCTGCATGCATGACGGTTCGAAACCACTAGTGGGTCTGTGGGGGAAAACTGGGCGTTCTGTTCCTGAAAAGTCACATCCCAGCAGCCCCCGGGGGCTCGCTGTGCGTCACCGTGGACTTGATGGCCGGGAGGGAGTCCAATGGGACGGTGGCATGTGCACTCTCCCTCCCACCGAGGGGGAGGGGCACACGTGGAGATCCTTTCCAATGCGTCAGAAGTTGCTCCCCTAGCACAAGCCTGCAGGCCATCCCCACGCTCATTCTTACAGGATCCCGATCCCGCCCCCACAGGCAGCATCACATCCAGGTGACCAGCAGCAGGGCTTGCCGCCAAATGGTCAGAGTGTTCAATTCTCGACTGCCTCTGACTAGGCCCATAACCTCCACCCACGTTTGCTTATCTGCGAAATGGGGAAACAGCTTCCAGAGCCAGAGGAGTAAAGAGGGAAGGCACTCTGGGTGTTAATAGATACCAAAATAAGTACTGTCCTCCACAGGCGGTCTTGTACATGTCTGTGCCCGGCCCCTGGTGAGTGTACCTGGCTGTGAACCAAGAGCTTGAAGGTTCAAATCCATCAGAGAGGCCTTGGGAAGAAGGGTTTTTACTTGCAAAGCAGCCAGTGGCTGACACCCTCGAGGAAGCTGGTAGGTGCCATGACTCAGTTTATCTTCCCACAGACCCCACAAGGTGGGTGGTGGTTTTAGGCTTACATTACAGATGGGCACCTTGATGGCTGAGGATATCTGTGTACCAAACCCTCTCCCATGAAGTCAATTCCCACTCACAGGGACTTCGAGGCTGTAACTCTTTATGGGAGCAGACAGCCTCAACTTTCTCTTGAGGAGCAGCTGATGGGCTTGAACTGCCGATCTTGCAGTTAGCAGTCCAACAGGCTTACCTGATGGGGCCAACAAGTTATGTATATGTGTCAGTGTGTGTGTACGTGTGAGTGTAAGTCTATATGTGTAAGTGTATGTGTTCATGTGTGCCTGTGTGGGTATGTTCAGTGTGTGTGTTCAGTGTGTCTGAGTACGCGTACATGTAGGTGTGCGTGTACGTGTAAGTGTACAGGTGTGGGTACATGTACATGGAAGCCATCTTTCCCAGAAGCACTGTCCGAGCGTCTGAGATTCCAGGCCCCAGGAAGGACCACTCACAGCCAGGCTTAGGCATTGAGCTCAGAACCTAGGGAGCTCCGGTTCTCTGCCCCTCCCCCCTTCTTGGTCCTGTGCAGACAGAAAGCACCAGGAGGACTGCCCCAGAGGATGCCAGGAGGGCCCCAGGGTAAGGAGTGCAGGCCTGGGTGGGCCGACCCACCCAGTAGAGCACGTCTGTCCAGCCCTCCATGGTGATGCACTGGTACACGGTGAGCATGGAGAAGCCGAAGTTGTCGAAGTGGGTGATGCCGTGGTTGGGCCCCGGCCAGCCGCCCCGGCACTCGCTGCCGTTGATGGTGCACCGGCGTCCCGAGCCGGACCGGGCGCAGGGCGAGGGCTTCTCGTTCTCCACCGTGGCCACGATATCTGCAGGCAGAGGCACAGGCACACAGTCACGGGCCACCTACAGACCCCCTTCTGCTGAAAGTGCAAAGCCTGCCTCTTACAGAGCATGTGCGGGGATGAAGGACGGCGCTGAGGGCCAATGGCTGAGCGAGAACGACAGCTTAGCTCCCGGGCCCTGCTTCTAGGACCCGCATGGGCCTGTGAAGAGCCCCCAGGAAGCAGGGATCACATGTCCACAGAGCTTTGGGGAGAGGAGGTGGGGCCAGGGCTTGGGAGTCTTCCTGTTGGCACTTGCCAGCTAGCTCGGTCCCTAGGCGGAGACACAGGTTCAACAGCTTGGGGACAGAGTCTGTGCCCCGCAGGGGGAGGGAGTCGTCGGGGCTTCCCAGCAGGCTGTGGCCTGCTATGCTCCCCTTTGTTCCCTGCATGCTGCTTTCACTGTCTCTAAACCCCGTGATCTGATGACATCCTGAATCCCCTTTCATCTTCGGCTGTCTCACCATCTCCTTTTGTGTTCAGAGATTAGACCTGACGTGGGGGAGGACCTGGAGGACTTCCTAGGCAGGGTCCCCGACACCATGAAGTCAAGGAGCCCATCCAAGAGTGCAGCTGGGAACCCTCCACATTCGGCATGCCACCTGCCAAGGACAACTCTCTCTTATCCTCCCTGAGGGCGTGGGCTGAGGGGGAGGGGAACAGGAAGGAAGGCCCTTCGGGGCTCTTCAGTGGAGCCTGGAGCTCATTTGATTGTCCCCTTGTTATCAATGGACAGGACAGGGGAGTGGAGACTCCTAGGGTCAAGGTGGTCTCTGCCATCCTGTGTTAATGACTCTGATGAGACCGTTGCGGTGGCCGTGGGTTGGGGGAGGGCTTGTCCTGATAGGCCTGCGTTGGGCGCAGTTCTCGGTGTAGACCGCCATGTACGTAATCTCAGAATTCAAACTGGCTGCCATTCAGTCAGAGTAGACTTATGGCGGCCCTCTAGGATGGGGTAGAACGGCCCCTGTGACTTTCTGAGACTGGAACTCTATAGGGGAGTAGAAAGTCCCATCTTTCTCCCGAAGAGTGCCAGTGATTTTGAACTGCCGACCTTGCAGAATAACTCTCCAACTATGGCCTCAAGGCGAAATGCACACCGAATTCCGGCTTACCCTGAACCTCCATTTCAATCCACGTGGAGCCCAGAAAGCCCCCAGGGTTCTACCCTTTGGGGGGCTGGAGGGTGTGCTTCAGAGCAAACTGTGGCTCAGACCCCTGCCGCTTCTCTTGGCCTCTGGCCCTGGGAAGGACTGCAGGCTGCTGCATTTGCTATCAAATTGCCTCGCCCTGGAGAAGCCCATGCCCAAAGCCAGCAGGCATGGAGGAAAGCATTCATCTGGCCCCAGGCAGCTTTGCGTAGCATCTCAGTCTCAGAGACCCGCAGGGGTGGTTCTGCCCTGCCTTCCCCGGCTGCCGTGAGCCGGAAGTGGACTCAACAGCAGTGAGGGTTTGGGGCGGAGTTGGAGAAGGCCTCTCCCATGGTGCCAGGATGGAGGGAGCTCACCGGTGCCTGTGAAGTAGCAGGTCTTGTGCATTTTGCCCTTGAAGAGCTCCAGCCCGATGATGGCGTAGATGATGAGCATGAAGAGGACGAGCAGGGCGATGTGGAACAGGGGCAGCATGGCCTGGAAGATGGAGTTGAGGACCACCTGCAGACCTGCAGTGGGCAGGGCAGGGAGGAAAGCATGGCCACCTCCCCTGCTGGTGCCTCAGCCCTGGCTCTCTTTCTCTCTCTCTCTTTCTCCTCAGAAACCCAGGGAGGGGGGTGGAAGGGGGAAGGGGCAGAACCAGGGACATGAGAATGGGATGGCAGAGGAGGGAGGGGTCTTCAGAGGGCGCTGGTACTCACTGGGCACCCCTGACACCAGCCGGAGGGGTCTGAGCACTCGGAAGGCCCTCAGGGCCTTGACGTCCAAGCCGGCTCCTTTGCTGCCCAGGGGGGTGGAGCTGCTGTGGATGACGTCAACCTGCTCCAGGATCACCGTGAAGACCCTAGAGTGGGGAGGAGGGAGAGAAGGTGTCCGGGGCCAGCTAAGCCACTGCCCAGTGTCCAGGGACCTGGAGCAGGGTATCCTGTCGTGGACAGCAGGGGCCTGCGGAAGACCTGGGGGAGGGCGGGAGAGTAGGGTTCCTCCAGGGCCGAGTGGTGATCTGGCGACCCTGTCTGTCTGCGGTCCTGTTGGAATGGACTCTGACCAGGGTCAGAGCCAGTGAAGTGTCATGGTGTGTCAGTGACACGGGCACCCAAGAGGGCGGTGGTAAGGGTAGGAGGGTGCAGGACTCGACAGTGCCCAACCCATGCTCACTGGGAGTGGGCCCTGAAGGACTGTGGGTGCCAGCGTGGTGGAGGGCACATTCATCAGGGATGTTTGCAGTTCTTGGAAGAGTCGGGGCTGAGAGCCCCCCCCCCACCCCGCCGCCGCCCGGTGGTTACCAGTAAGCCCCTCACTCAATGGTGGCCCAGAGAGGAAAACCAGAACCCCTCTGGTCAAGAAGCTCACCCTTCTTGACTACCTTTTTCTAAGAACTGATCCTCCTGAGACACATGGCCACGTGACACACTGTGGATTGGTTTCTTTTTTCCCCCTTTACTGGGGCCTCTTACAACTCTTGTCAAAATCCATACATTCCTCCAGTGTGTCAAGCACCTTGGCACATATGCCGCCATCATCATTTTCAAAGTCTTCTCTTCCCACTTGAACCCCTAATATCAACTCCCCATTTATTCCCCCTCCCTCCCCCACCTTCCCTCACGAATCCTTGATAAGTTATAGATTATTTTTTTCCATATCTTACATAATCTTCCTCCACCCTTCACCCACTTTTCCTTTATTCATCCCCCTGGGATGGGTTTATAGATTGATC
>PVJH01024158.1:0-33539 GCA_004026705.1 Nesogale talazaci | reverse complement strand
GGTAGCAGCAGCCATCCCTCCACAAGCAGACTCCGAGTAGCCATGCCTATGCTCAGGCCTGGCCTTCCTAGCCCTGCCAAGCCCATGCCGTGGAGAACGGGAGCTCCCAGAAGGAGGGGCACTCGCTGACTTTGTACAAGGTTCCTGTCAGGTGGTTTAATTGGATATCAGGTTTCAGGGTTTTGTTCCTCTTGAAAGTTGAGTTTCTGCTCTCTTGATTCTGGCATAATTTTCTCATGCTCCTTATGTCTGTATCTGCCATCATTAATGTTTACATGCAAGGCTGATGACCACCAAGCACACTATAAGAGGAAGAGAAAGGTTTCTGCTCCTGTGCGGAGTAATGGTCTCAGAAATCTGCCCAGGCCGTTTCACCCTGTCCTGCAGAGTTGCCGTGTGTCACCATCGACTTGATGGCAGTGAGCTGAACTTTAATGTATTCCTATCAGAGGGCTTCAAAAACAGGTGAAAATAGAATTAAAAGATAGCGAAACTTTTCCACAGCCTTTCTGAAGCATACGTGAGAGAGAGAGAGCAGGGGGAGGGGGAGTGCGCAGCGGGGAGGGAACTGTAGGTTAAGCATTGGGCTATTAACCACAAGTTGAGTGACTCACACCGGCCAGAGCCATTCAGCAGGAGGAAAATGAAGGCAGCTATTCCTGCAAAAGTTGTCTTGGAAACCTAATCCAGAGCGGGCTCCGAGTGAGAGTCGACCAGGAGGCAGCAAGTTTAGCTTGGTTTGAGGTGGTACAGTAACTAAATACTCAGAAGTTAACCAAAAGACAATGGTTTGAACTCACTCATCACTCCAGGAGAGGGAAGCACCAGACATGCTTCTCCAAATATGTGACCCAGACCAACAGGAGTGCTTATCGAAATTTCCACCTCCACTGAGCGTGGGTGAGGAGGCACATAAAACTGAACATCCAATCACCAGGGGTTGCTGGGAGACGCAGTCACACACAACACTGAGGTGGCACCTGGCGAACCCCACGGAGCCTGTAAGCATGTTGAGCATCACCATTACACTGGGTCCAACGTGCCAGCTCCAGCTCCTGAAGTCTTGCCCTCTTCCTCCTCCCCTTCCAGCCACGGTCTGCTTCCTCTCCTTGAATTAGTCACACAACTTTCTTGCTATAAATTCAGGTGAAACCTTGCAAAGAAGAGAATTTATTTCAATCAACCTACTCATGCTCCTTCTAACAACCTAATAGTGTTTAATAGTTTAGGACACACTTAAGCTTAATGGGATTTACATCATTGCAATAGATTTCTCATCACTTCTTTATGGAGGCAGATTTGAGCAACCTGGCTAACTCAGTCTCCCAGGGTCACCTGTCACACTGACCTGCCAAAGAAGTGACTTGAAGAGCTCACAATGTGTGACTTTGGCTCTGGAAATCCCCAAGATCATCTCTGTGACATTTCAAAAGTTCTCTCTGATCACTGGTGTCTGGCAGGTTCCCAACTTCACTATTTGTGTGTAGAAAGGCACTTCATTCTTGTGGATGAATAAAATATGAGCAGGGTGGGATACTAGGCCCTTGGATCTAAAATGACAACATTTGTAGAGAATGCCCCTTTTTACACATTTCCATTTCAAATCCCCGTTTGTGGGAAAAATTACAACCTCATGTATTACACTCCCCTGCCCAATCTCTTCCATATAGGAATGTGTCAGTTAGGGGAAAGCACATGCCATGTCTCCCCGTCCACGTTAGTTGACGCTTTACCTGCAAAAATTCTATCTACCTTTTCAGTCACAGTGGGGCAGAGGGAGCCTCTAAATTGTGCCTTTGTCAGTATGAATAGCTCAGAGAAGTCTAATTCAAGGTAGACTTTCAGAAACTGGACATAAAAATGAAGTTTCAAAATCATCCCTAAGGGGGAAAAAATAGATACCACAGCCTAGCATTGATGACATTCACTCTCTTCCAAGAACTTTCTAAAGGAAATGCTGCCATTCCTTTGGGAAGAACCCTGTGGTAATGAAGAAGTCAGAGAGGTGCACACAGACTAAAGGAACCTCATAAAACAGACACGCTGACAGCACTCAGCAGGAAAGGAGAAAGATTCATGGTGTACTTAAACTTGTCACATTAGGAGATTCAAGGAGCCCAAGAGATGTCAAGTAAACTTAATTCTAATGATTTTTCACTCAGAAGCAGATAGTGAAATGCTGTGTGATACGTCTACACTTTAGCAGCTGGACCAGGCCAACCACTAATTTAGAATGTGACACGCACATGCAAGGAGCAAAATATGATGTCTTACTTGACAATGTCATGATAAGAGTTTCAGAAACTGATACTGAGATATGGGCTAAAAGATGGGTAGACATAAAGACTTGGCAGCCCAGTGACTGGGAAGGGCCTTCTCCTGGCTTTGTTTCTTTATTTCCTTACAAGGTTGACATGGTTTATAAGCATTCACTTGTCAGATGTCCTGGCTGGAGATCGGGAAGCAACCCTTGATGAGAAGGCAAATAGCCACGCGTACTCTAGTGCACACTGCAGAATTATTCACAGTAGCTAAACTGATAGGATAAATGTGGCAAAGCCATATTATGGAATGTTAGTCAACCAGAAAGACAAATAAAGTCCTGATACATGCAATAATACAGATGAATCTTGAAAACATTATGTTAAATAAACTACACTAGCCACCAAAGTTCAAATGTTGTATGATCCCACTTCTTACATACATAGAAGTGACAAATGTACACATAGAAAGTGGATTAGAAGTTCCCAGGGAATGGAAGAAATGGGGAAACCAAAGAATGCCAAACCCATAGAGATGTTACTGAGACACAGCAGCCCTTGGGGGCAGAGTAGAACTGGTCCTTAGGGTTTCAGAGACGGTAAATCTTTAAGCCCAGTCAGACAGCCCCACCAGCCTCACCAAGGAGCAGCTGTTGGGTTTGAATTGCCAACCTTGTGGCCCAACTCTTAACCTTCTGCTTAAGGGGTATTGAATTTGCTTGAGATCATAAAAAAGTTTTAAAACAAACGGGGAGTGGTTGTACAATACTGTGAAAACAATGATTAGAGTGGAAATTTTTGATACCTAATTTTTCACTACAATTTAAAACAAGCAGTAGTCTTAGTCTAAACTTTGTGTAGCTACGTATTACTTAGTTTCCAGCCAAACATTTCTTTACGTGGCCTCTGTTTTAAATCTCATGAAACCAGTTGCTCCTTTGGGAACGCAAACTGCAACGGGGACAAGAACACAACTAACCAGGCAGAAGGAGCTCAGTGGCACCGTCACGAGGAAGCTCTTAGGCTTGTCTGGGCATATCACATTTAGCTTCGCATTTGATCCGTAAGGCCTCCCTGGGATTTGTAGTGCATCAAGAGAAAGATGAAGAGGGTCTGAACTGGGGCTCTAGCAGCAACCTACCTGTTACTGAGAAATCTCTCTGCTCTCAACCCTCTTCTTGTAAGTACTCAGTGTTATGGGACTGAAACTGCAGATTACTTTCTCCTTTCTCAGTTTCCCATTAGATCCCACCAACACAGGGAACTGGGGGTGGAAATGGGATTTGCTTCCTTTGCGTGGCTGCCTGCCTTTCTTCTTGCCCCAGCCCCAGCCCCAGCCCTTCCCTCAGGAAGTAGCCCAAAGTCCACAGCAGTTGTTTCCAGTGTGTCACTTCAGTCAGCAGCCCCTGGCCAGCCTTTGAGGTCTTATCTCCAGCCAGGCAGTCTGTTGCTGGGCCCCTCCTCCAAGATTCTAGACTTGTGCAGAGCACCAAGCATCATTCTGCACACTGCAGTCACAGTACCTGTTTTACTCTTCATTACTTTTGGCCCCCTAATACTCCTGTAAATTAATCCATAAAACTATCTCAATTAAAATGACAAGTATAGCTTCTACATTCCTGATGGGCCCAAACAGTAATAAATACTTTTCATACTTTCTAGCCAATAATAATAGAGAGCAAGAAAGGCATCGATGGTTCAGTAGAATTATCACCTCCCATGAGGAAGAGACCTGGGTCTGATCCCCAGACAAGATCTCTTATTTATTAGTAATGCCTCATGTGTAGCTATGATGCGATACTGGTTTCAGTGGACTAGGACAAACCAGTTTTGTTGCTGTTGTTAGCTTTTTTGCTCTTTTAAAAAAATATTTTATTGATTATTAAACTCAGGACAGTCCAATCTATAGTGTCAGTAAGTGGATTAATGGTTCCTTGGGAATATAGCATGGGAGTTGGGGTGGGGAGGGGGGCAGATGGAAAGCTAATAGCAACGAGTGCAAAAAGGATGAGAATGTTCCAAACTTGACTGTGGAGAGGACTGTGTAACTCTTCTTGAATGACAGAACTGTATGGCATGTGAACTAGAGATCAAAAGTCTATTAAAAACGAATGCATAGGTAACCTTTTGCCTTCCTACAAACCCCACATTCAAAGTTAATTTATGGCTTGGTGATCGACTTCTGAAAACCCCAGAGTGGAAACACTCTGGGTCTCAGTCTGATCCGCGTGATCACGGGGCTGGGGTACGCCTGGCAGGACTGTGCTCCAGGGCGCTTACCTTCACCACTGGACAAAGGGCAACTCCCTGCAGCAGACGGACAGACAGCACAGAGGTGAACACCAGCTCCACACAACATGCACTCAGCCAGTGCCGCGAGCAAGTCTGGCACCCACAGCCCTGCAGCACAGAAAAGCAGGGCCTCAACTCCATTTTATTACTGAATAAGTGTACAAGTGAGCACACATGCTGGAGGAAAGTAAATCTATTCCTAACTTCTCAGGAAGACTGCTCTATACATTTAGAAGGGGTGTTTACTGAGTTTTTGGAGGGTTGAGTGAAGGGAAGACCCAGCAACAGGTTTGGGTAAATCTCACACACACACATTTACAAACATTTACAAAATAAACAAACATCAAAACCCACTGCCAAGACTGGAAATCTTTACAAGCCCAAACAACTTTCTCCCCTCCCTCCCCGTCTTCTCCACCTCACACCCTCACCCCCAGCACTTGGTGAGTGTGAGACTTCTCTCTGGTGGCTAACAGCCCAGGGATTACACCTCAGGAGTCACTCATCTCCTAAGAGAAACGAGTCAACGTGTTGATGAGGAACCTGCAATCTGAAGAGTGAGTTAAACTAAACCGTACAAGATGGGAGACCCGCTGAGGGCATGGGAATGCGGGGGAAGGCAAGGTTGGGAGGGAGAGAACCAAGAGAAAAGGGTCAGATGAAGAGGACAGTGGACATGGGCTGTTGTTAGCATGTGACATCTTCTCACATTCACTCACTGGAATATTCAATATCATCTCCTCCCTAATGCCTGGGTAGGAAAATGTCCACTCTGCCACATACAGGAGAGGGGCTGAGCTGACATCCAGTGATGTCATGGGCAGAAACAGGCACCACGAGTGATAATCCCAGGTCATCTTCCTGAGGATGACACTGTGTTCTTACTCTGCCCCCTTCTCATCTTGCAACACTGCAAATGGAAAGGCTAAATTTTGTGGGTGCAGCTAAAAAATATACTTTGTATTACAAAGGCAAACTCAGAGGCATGTATTATAAAGATATGAGGGAAACACTGTTTACTGGAACAGAATAAAACCCATTTCATAAAGCACACATGAAAAATCATTCCTAATTATCATCTCCACATATTTTTACAGAAATGTTAAAAAATTCTAATTGCACTGTATTGTTTATACTATTTATAAGAAATATGAAGACTGAATCACAAACATATTGGGGGTAGAACAAAAAAACCAAAAGACCAGGATTTAAATTGTAGATTTGATAGAACTAATAGGCAGAATTATGAAATACTGATGGCCAAGGATATTAACTATGGAATATAATAAATTTTCTCTTTGTATTCAAATAAAAAAGATACTCATATCTATGCTGCTAGCATTTAGCAAGCACCTCCTTGTGGTATATAAGCAGCATAAATGTTGCTTTGTAAGACAGCAACAGGCTAACCGTCCACCCATTTGAAACAAACTTTCCTTAACCTCATATGTAGAATGTTAAGTGCCTTATAGATCAAGAAAAATTGCAAAGTCCTTGCTCACAGGATCCTCCCAGCAGCAAGAATAAAAGATACAAGGCATTTGTGCCCATTCTCCCCCAAATCACAATCTATGACAGGCAATCACTAAACAATCACCTTCTTTCAAGAAAGAAAATGGCCTGTCTCAAAATCCATACCACACAAGGCTCAGAAAGACATCTTTAACTTGCAGCTCAAGATGAAACCTACTTGCCATGTCCACCTACAATAACCAGTTTTCACTGAGTCAACTCTGTTTCATGGTGACCTCCTGTAAGCGAGAGTTGAACTGCAGTCAGGAGGATTTTCAGTGACTTAATTTTCAGAATTCAATTTCCAGACCTTTCTTCTGAGGGTCTTCTGAGTCTCCAATCTTTGAATTAAAAACCAAGACTACTAACCACCCAAGGATTACAGCCTAGCACTCTAAGTGGTTACACTCCTGAATATAACTTACAAAGCTCTATGTCAGCAAGTTTTATTAAGATACAGACTCATTCATTTAAACATTGACTAGGCCTGCTTTTACACTACAGTATGGAAAATCTGCAGCAGACACTAGGGCCACAAGCCTAAGATTCCTGCTTTTCTTATCTTTTAATTCCATTTTTCATGAGCTTTTGGAAACCCCCTCGTATATGGGCACATGGGGAGTTCAATCAAGGATTCTCATTTTGTAACCGGAGACCTGGGCTCACTTCCGCAACAAGGAGGTTTGTCAATGGAGGTTTACATGTTGCTATGAAGCTGAACAGATTTTAACAGAGCTTCCAGACTAAGATGGACTAGGAAAAAGACATGACGATCTACTTCCCAAGAAAAGGTCACTGAAAACAGGACAGATCACAATCTTTCCAGTCCCAACAAAGGACAGGAATGGCACAGGACCGGGTGGTGGCTGTTTCATTGTGCAATAGGGTCACTTTGAGTCTGATCAACTTAACAGCAGCGAACAGGCTAACATGCAGTATACACCAGTCAGGGGGAAATTCCTTGAGCGTCAATAGCAGCCTGACGCCCTCCAACTCCATCTCATGAACTCAGGATTTCACAGGGAAGCTATGCTAAAGTCGTTTACTTCATGAAATAGAGGGCTTGTGAGCTGTTTGATTTTCACCAGAAACACCTGAGGGGTCCAAACCCCTTCCCACAGGCCCTACACCCCATCTGAATCACAGGAAAAGAGCTAGGTCTACTTCCAACAGGAAAAGGAAGGAAGGAATTCTGGGTATGCTTTGTTTATTTCCCAACTACACACATGCAAAGCGACCCATGAGGGAAACCAGGTAACTTCCCAAAAAGGGGCCGTCCACTTTCCACAGCGCCCCATGCATCACGTGTGTATTGAGAGGCCCAGCCAAGCTCCAATAGCTCCTTCCTTAAAATTATAAACATGAAAGCTTCATAAAAGGCTCCAGATTGTAAACTTCATTTTTCTAAGCGATTTTATGGCAATTCCTGAGGCTCTCCTGCTCCTCACGCTAATAACATTTTTATTATCAGAATGTCTCAGGAGCAGATACTAATTTTCACAAATCCTCGGCTGCATTAAGAACTGGAAACCTGTGTCCCATTTATTGCTGGATAGAGAAGGCTAAATATGAGCAGTCTTTCCTCATATCATCCCATCAGTGAATAATGCCCAGTCTATAAGGAGCAGCACCACGGATTTCACGTTCAAAATTTGCTGAGCTCAGTCTTCTTAATAAAACAGTCTTTGAAAGAGTTTATTCATATTCATACATTCGACCTTTAAAATCAATATGAACTAAATACACAGACCACTGCCCCCCAAATTGGCCAGAGCACTCCCCTCTGTAGAAGGAACAGGGGTACAAGATTTAGTATGCACAGTATTATCATGTTCCATGAGTTCTGTATTAAGGGAACATATTACCCTCTCAAATCAATAACTTTCTATAGGAAACCTTCTCTGAAACCCTAAACTGAGAGTTAACAAACTGTGGTTCATGGTCTACAGTGAGTTTGCTGCCTGGTTTATAAATAAAGTTTTATAGGGCTATCGTTGCACGCATTTGTTTACATTGTAAATATGGCTGATTTTACACTCCAGTGACAGATGCTGAGTAGTCAACAGATAACTTTAAAACCTACAAAGTCTTATTATCTGTCCTTTTATAGAAAAAGTTGTCAAAACAAGGGTCCCACCCCACCCACACATTAAGCTTTCTCCTTACCATTTTCCTTTATACGAAAAACCCAACTCCATAGCTGACAGGTAATTCAGACTCACAATGGCCCCACAGGACAGAGGTGAACTGCCTCTGAGGAATTTCCAAGGCTTTAATTGTGTGAAATCTTTGCTGCCACACCTTTTCCCAGCAGAACCGTGGGTGGGTCCAAACCATCAACCTGTCCCCTAACACCCTAATACTTATCAGTGGGAACCACCCATTGTTATACCCCCCAAAATACTATGATGGTCTGTGAAGATATAAATCATGTCCGATGTATGCATCAATGCATCTCTCATGCCTGGATAATCCTAGTATGTTCTCTAGACACTTAATAAGCATTTTGTTGTACAAAATTAATTAGATCCAAACATGACTGTTAAAAAATTCCCGCTACACCATCAGGTAGCCCTGGTGTTAGCGTGGCTTACCTGGTGGGCTCTGGGGTTTGGGATGAATTAGGACCTGGGTGAAAGTAGAGGTGGGGTCCAACCTAAAATCAGCTCACAGCCTGGAGTGTGGCCTTTTGAGAGAGACACTAATGGTGTTTCCTTTCTTGCCCTTTACCTCCTGCTTGCTTGGATTCTGGGTCTGCCTTAAGGACCGCCTCAGCCTTGGCCTCCTGTGGGCTGCCTACCTGAGGAGTGTGTGCACTTTGCAAGGTTTCCACCAACTTTGGACCAATGCAATTCTGCACCTACTGACCCATGATCTCCCTGCATCTGGCGTCACCTGTCTGCCACATAAGTCTGTAATAATGTGTTTGAAGAGGACTCCTTCTGATATAAAATTATTTTTGATATAATGTTCTTTCTTATACATATGAGTGTCACTGGCTTTATTTCTCAAGACAAGACAGCCTAATATATCTACTAACCAATGTTTATCAGCTGAAAGCCACCAGTAGCTCTTAGGGTAAAATGACCACAAGTCCCGCTTTTTAACTGTTTGTTTGTTTGTTTGTTTTGTGGCATCACTGCCCTGGTGGGAGTAGGAAGCCCAGCCTTGCTCCTGGAGAGCTGCTGCTGGATTTGAACCGTCAACCCTGTAGGCTGCAGTCCCGCACACAACCACTACGCCACGAGGACTCAGCCATTAACAATTTAACAATGTCCCGCAGCATTTTAAAATTAAAATAAATATATTACAATATTGTTTTTGTGTTCTATGAAAATTTTTGTTGCTCCATATAGACCAAATTTTTCATCAAGAACCCCGAACACCCCCCTACCTCACTCCTCCCCCACCTCCACCCCGGTCAATGGTGTCCCGCTTAAAATCTGTCACTTTGTCTTAGGGGGAAGGAAGAGGGGGTGAAGATAGGCTTTCTGCTCCTATAAAAATGTACAGTCCAAACAAATGTACAGTCCTGGAACCTCACAGGAGCAGTTCTACTCTGTCCTATAGTTCTCTGAGGCAGAAATGACTTACTGGCAATTTATTTTGGTTGTCTTTGCTTTTGTTTTCATATATAACTGAGCATCTTCTGGATAAGACAAACAATACAGATTTCTAGGACCGAAGACTATGTTAGACAATTCCAGGAACTTCCTGGGACTAACAGCTCAGGAGTCCTGCTTCTAGAAAGATAGGATTTCGGCCTCTATGTCTATTCATGTTTCTCCAAAGTTCTCCAAAAGTAAGAAAACTAACTTGTGGTCAAACAAGTCATTTCAAATGCAAATTTAGGAGCAACATTTGTTGCGTGCCTACTCCGTGGCAGGCAGTGTACTCCAATGTGCAGTGAGGGACTCTGGAGACAAAGACCTGTTTGGCGTCCTGGTCCACTACGGCACCCACCAGAGTCATGCCGTGCCCATGCTCAGTGTTGGGAGAGGGTGCTGTTCCACGTGTGCTCACTTTTCATGTCCAGCAGGCCCACGAGGGAAGAAGAACTGCAAGTTAGGAAAGAGACGTAGGGAGGACAAGCCACTTTTTCAAGGTTACGAGTAGTCAGACCAAACATCTGGAACCCACAAAAATACTATCAGGTTATCATTTGTGAACAACACAAAACCTGCCTTCGAATCATGCATTAGCCAACATCTCATAAATGTCTTCATGTTTTATAATTACTACTTCATCATCTCCACAGTCAAAGAATTCATTTGATTGCTACAGATTTGGGGGGAAGGAAATGACAGATACAAAGCAATTTAGTAATATTTTACATTGATATGCAAATCCAGCCTTTTCTATTGGCTTCATTGCTAGAACACACGGGCAGAAGGAAGAATGCCCAAGGCCTGCATATTTTAGTTAATAGGCTCCAGTCAAAAGCCAAAATGAAAGAACAAATTAATAATGAAAAAAAAATGTTCTTAAAGTTATTCAAAAGGACACAATTATTTTTTTTCTAGCTGTCTGACAGGCTGATTCAGGTACAATTTCCCTTAATTCCAAGGTAGATGAAGTACTTACTAGCAAAATGCACCTATTAAATATTTATTATATCAATATTCATAAACATTGTAGTACAATGCAATCAGTTTCTGTAGTAAAGTCATTTACACAGAGGTCAAAGCTTTAAAACACTGCGAAAGCAAACTGAAGTTTGCTTGCTTTCAAAAACTAGCTTGTGTCACAGTCTACAAAGACAAGACAACCTAATTCATTCCATATTTCATTTCCTTATATGCTGTAGCCTCTAAAGTAACGTAATGGGTATAATTCTATTCATCTTCTCTCTGAGTTTATCTGAATATTAAATAGATAGTTCATAATAAAATGCCATAACAACGCTTGGTTGTAGTAAATATCAGTTAAAGAACAATACATCCTGTCTGTGTTCAGTTCGTTCAACCACCAAGAGTAAAACCTAACTTCATTAAGCAAATAAGAGAAATAACTTTTTAATGGAGAGTTCTTTAATGGGCAAGCTAGGGAATACTCTCAGAAAAATTTACCAATGTGGGTCTAACGTTATTCTTGTCCTTCAACTATAGAATCCTTTTCAGTTCTATCTAATGTTGGTTACTTAAAATATGGGTTGTTTTTAATACCAAAAAAATATTTTCACAGTGTAAACATTTTGTCCAGGGCAGTAATGCCCCCCAAAAACAAACAAACAAACAAAACACTTTGTCCAGTTGTGAAATCTCCTAGTTTTGTTTAAGCAATTCACCTTATTGATCTCTGTAGCTGATCATTCATTGTTCAAGTGCTGCTCTCAGAATTGTGTGTCTTTGCTTTGGGTGAGTTTGTTTACGCCCTGTCTGTCTTCTTTGGGGGTTCTATCCTGAATGGGGTTTGTTGGCTTCTTGGATTGGCATTGCCATATTTGTCATGATATTATGTGAGCTTTGTCACATCAAAAATTCCCTCTATACATTTTCTCTCTCCAAGAATTTCAATTATGCATTCAATCTTTCTTTTGATAGTGTCTCACATCACTAAGTTTTCTTCATTTTTCTTCATTCCTTTTTCTGATTGTCTAACAGATGACTGTCTGTGGTCAGCTTGTTCACAAAGAGTAAACTTAACCTTCATTATGCAAATAGAAAATCAACATTGTATGCTAACTGAATGCCATTCTTGGGTGGTAATGTTAATATGCTCAGCTGTTAGCCTACGGATTGGAGGTTCAAGTCCACAGAGACACGACAGGAGCCACTACTATCCACAACAGTGCAGTCCATGGGACTTTAGCACATTTCAAATAATTCTAGCCCAGAGAAACCACAAATTCACTTTATTTTCACCTTTTCATTCGAACTGCTTTATAAAATTTCCATTTGGTATTTTAATCACACAGTCAATAAACAATTGTCTAGGCATTATCTACCCATCTAAGGAAATATCACACATTAGAAATCCCTTTAACTAAAAGGTTCAATCGTTGAGTCTCTACCTCGTTTGGTTTTTTAACTTTTCCTGCACCAAGTTCATGCCAGTAAACTTGATAAAACACAGCAGCAGAAAAATGGTATTTTCCACATTTACCATGTTCAAGAACCTAATATAACAATGTCCAGGCAACACCTGTCTCCCAATTCCAAGCACATTTTTGAGTGTGAGCGCATATGTATATGTACACAAATTGAATTGTCTTCCACTTCCCTCTTGACTCCTGGACCTACCACTTTATAATTAATTGTGTCCAAGTCCTCTGTGCCTTAATCTCAGCTGTAAAATTGGCATAATAAAATGGTGCTGCGATGAGCAGACAGCCCCATCTTTCTCCTGATTTAACTATTGTTAGGTACTGTCAAGTCAGTTCTAGCTGACAACAACCCTTTGTACAACAGAACTAAATACCGCCTGGTCCTGGGCCATCTTCATGATTGTTATGCTTGAACTCATTGTTGTAGTGACTGTGTAAATCCATCTCCATCGGCCTTCCTCTTTGGGGGTGGCATTCTCCTTCCTGAGCATGCTATCCTTTTCCAGAGACTCATCTCTCCTAATGACAAGTCCAAGTCCATGAGACAAAGACTCGCCATCCTGGATTGTGAGGGCTGTTCTGGATTCTGGCTGTACTTCTTGCAAGACATATGAGAATAAAATGACTTAAACAGATAATGTGCTTATAACTGTGCCTCTCACGTAATTAACTCGCTGTCATCAAGTCCATTTTAATCCATGGCAACTCTCTAGGACAGGGTAGAACTACCTCTGTGAGTTACTCTTCCCAGGAGTAGAAACTTGTCTTTCTCCAGTAAAGCACACAGTGGTTTTGAACTGCTGGCTTTGAGGATCGCCACCCAGTGTTTAACCTCTCTGCCACCAGGGCTTGCTATATAATTAAAGTTCATTTAACTAACATTTATTGTTGCCATGAGTTTAACGTTATTCAATATTATCTCCAATGTCATTCTAAAGAGCCTGAAAAGCAACATTGGGGAAGCCTTGACAGGAGGGCCACCTTTGGCCTGGAATCCATCAAGTCTTACTATTTTGTACCCACGTCCCGCCTTGGATACAGCGGCGCACGAGTTATTAATGCTGCAGACCTCTTGCTGCCTTTCTAGGCCCAACAACTGTGAAATAAGCATAGGAAACTCAGACTGGCAACTGAACAGCAGGAGAAAAGCCTATTTACATTGTATGTATCAGACATAAGGGGAAATAGCTGAGTTCTAAGTGAAGAGTGATTCATGGATGACACATATTCAGATTCAAACTGTAAACTCTGCCTCTTGGATGGCAGCTCACTCTTAGTTCTTTTTACTTTGGCGGAGCTGCTTGCTGTCAGCTCTTTGTATGTGTCATCCAGGGGACACCTCCTGGTTTGGACAATTGACATACAGGATTCGGGGCTTCCCTTCCCCAACAGCTTTGTTTCTGAGACGTCCTTCTCACTACCCAGAAGCCGTGGCTTTCTGTCTGTGGCAATGCGTTCATTGATGCTTCATTCTAGAGAGAGGGGAGTCTTATTGTGGCCTATAAACAGGACAACATTTTACAAAATTGCAGGATACTCAGTCCCTGACTATAGGATAACAGGTTCTCTTCCTAGATGGCCTTGTTGGTCCCGGGTTTGAAGTTCTGCCAAAATGATTTGCTAGGTCATAGCCTGGGAGGAATTAAGCAACTTTCTATGCAAATAGTTGTGCCAAATCTTTATGGAGATTGTTCAGTTACTATGAAATTTAAGTTATTAGGGCCTACCAATGAAATGGACCAAATGGTGGTCTTGGTGAGAAGAGTAGGTTTATAAAAGGGAGTGGTGATACCAGGAGGATGGAGGGAAGGTGAAATAGAAAGGGGGAACCAATTGTAGGAATTTACATATAACCTCCTCCCTGGGGTACTGACCATAGGGACATGAATAAAGGAACACATTGGGCAGTGCATAATATGACAAAATAATGAAAATTTGTAAATTAACAAGGATTCGTGAGGGAGAAGAAATATGAGGAGCTGATACCATGGGCTTAAGTAGAAGGAAGATGTTTTAAGAATGCAGAGGCAACAAATGTACAAGTGTAGTTTCCATACAATGGATATAGGTATTGATTGTCATAAGAGTTGTGTGAACTCCCAATAAAATGATTTTTAAAAGGGGGGGGGGGAATCTGATAGAAGTTCAAAGGGACCTATTACTTACTATCCAAAAGACTATTCTGAAATGGAGAGAATAATTTGGGTCCAGGGTCCTTACACCGAGAACTTCCTACACGCAAGAAAAAGCGAAAGCTGAATGTGAGGGGGACTTGAAGCACTTGCAGATGAAGTTGAAGGATTGGAGCCTTGTAAGAAGACCAAAGTCCTCACAACTGCCCTACCGGTAGCACCATGACAAATGGAGAAAAGGATTTGATGTGGTCAAGGATTCTGTCTTGCTTGGATTAACAATCAGTGCTCATAGAAGCAGCAGTAGTCAAGAGAACAAGACCCATTGCACTAGCTAAATCTGCTGCACAAGACCTCTTTTGAGTATTAAAAACAAGGATGTTACTTTGATGGCTAAAGTGTGCCTGACCCAAGCCAGGGTATTTTCAATTGTTTCACATACATGTGAAAATTGGACAATAAATAAGGAAAACCGAAGGAGAATGAATATATTTAGATTGAATACTGAAAGTCAAAGGAACAACTGGACAGCCAAAGAAACAATCAGATCTATGTTGGAAAATGGCCAGAGTGATCCTCAGAGGAAAAGATGGTGAGAAGTCTACATCTTACATACTCTGAACATGTGATCAGCGGCAAGCAGCCCCTGGAGAAGGAGTACGTACTTGGTAAAGTGGAAGAACAGCAAAAAAGAGGCAGGTCCTGGAGGAGCGGGACTGACACAGGAGCTGCCACAATAAGCCCAGACACAGGAGCAATTGCGGGGAGGACTCAGGCCCGGGTGGCGTCTCACTCTGCCGTGCGTAAGGTCACTACCGACTGGAAGGCACTACACAAACAATGCAATGCTGGAGATGGTGTAGACGGCACACGGGGTGACTAGTGGGAGCAACATGAGAGGGAGGACCCGGGAGAGTAGCATGGCATAGCTGCAGTGGGGCTCCCAGGCCATAGAGCAAGGGGCTTAAGTGGCCCCTTGCTAACCCAGGAATTAAGAGAGTGCCTTCAGCTAGGAGCTCTGGTGGAGTGGAGTGCCTCCAAACACTTGTCCTCCGAGATAAAAAGCGGTAACATTGAAGTAGGGCGGAAGCAAAGAGGCCGGTGTAACCAAGAAAAAGGCTTGCTAGCCAGCCAAGACTGACAGCCCAGGATGGGAAGTGAGGTGTGTGTGGCCACTACAATGAACGGAACGCAGCAGAAATGGAGAACTGCTGGTGTCAAAGCTGGTCAAAAGATCAGAGTGAAGGTCTGCCCTCAACTTTTATCTTTTAAATTTTATTTGGGTGCAATTGGTACTCAAAAGATAACTCAAAAGCAACACAGACTGATTTGCAGCTCTACATGAACAGTTTCATGGTAATTAGCTGTGCTCTTTATAAGTTGTGTAATCAGGCTCACCTGCCTTGTCTGAGATCTTCCTCCCCACTCATATAGACTCACTGTCGGAAGTCTACGCTTCCAACCACACTTGGTAGCTGTTGCTATCAATTTGTTCCCATGCAGATAGTTCTTAAAAGAGCATAATGCTCAAGGAAGACCTTTTTGATTAGTTAACCTAAATGACTGTTCGCTTTTAAGGTGATTTCCAGGTACATTTTAATTTTAAGGTTTAAAGGTTATCTTATGGTAGCAGTTACAAGAGTTATTCCACCCTCTAAGAGCTCCACACAGTCTAGACTCCACAAGATTTTGAAATTCTGTTCTACATACCTGACTGCCTCTTAATCAAGATTCTATAAAGCAATCTTTAATCACAATACCCAGTGATGGATGGCACGCCTTCCAGTCTCATAGCTGGAAGCCACAGAGCATGGGGCCTTTTCCCTTACGGTCCCTTTCTTGAATCTTGAGTCTCCTTTTCCCTCTGGTGCTTCAGGAGAACCGAAACCAATTGCTGCGTCCTGGATGACCACTTAGAAGTTTTTAAGACTCCAAAAACCGTCCAAAAAACTAGCACTGAATACAATTTCAGGAACAGATGCATTAACAATATTGTTAGACTGATTAACTGTGATGTCCCCAAAAATCATGACCCTAAACCTCCAAACCAAGCAACCAAATCTTATGAAATGTTTAACTATACATCATAAGCACCCTTGGTCATTTCTCTCTCTTTTGAAGTTTCTGTCAGTGTATCTATCATACAATTTATAACAGTCAACCTTTCCATTGGCAGCCAAGTGTTTAACAATTGCTCCACAAGGGCTCCTTATCATACAACTTTTAAAACACAACTTTTTATAAGTCTACAACTTGTTGACAGAAGTTACATTCATCAGCTGTGCCACCCTACCTTAACTCAATGCTATTTTTATATCACTGTGAACTGAAACTCAGTACTTCAAAAACAATGGAGAGAAATCTTAAATCAAACAGGTAAGGAAACAGAGCCCAATGTAAGAATGTGTTAAAAGGTTATTAATGTTTCCTAATCAAGAAGTCTTGCACTTATGTGCTTTATCAAGAAAGAGGATATAAACAAAGAAAGTCAGCATCAGGACAAAGGACAGCAATAAGCCAGCTAACTACCACCTAGGAATGACTGCTAGACGAGCTGGTACAAACAAGTCCCCGACCTCTGTCTGGGCCATCAGAAACATGAAATGATGGATCGTTTAGGTCTGTCAAAAAAAAGAGAAGGGGGCACAGGACCACATATTCACAAACCACAATCAAGAACAAAGTTACAAAACTTAAGAAGAATAAAATGGAACAGATTCACCAACGCTATCATTATTAATAATACTGAGTATCTTCAATATGTGCAGATGATGTTTAGAGTAATTCAAATGTAAGTGAAATTAAAAAGGGATATCAGACAGAGTAAAATAAAAAAGTGTCTTGAATCTTAATAAGCCCACAGTACATGAACTGCCTCTAATTAGATTCAGCAATATGACTCCTTTTGAAACCAACCAAGAGAAAACACTTATTCAAAAGGTTTCAATGAAAAATTAATAACCACTTGGTTCCACTTTATCATGCACAGATCTCAACGGTAGATTTTTAAAAACTAAAGTACAGTCTGTCTTGGAGAAATTATACTTGTGAGTCCTTGAGCTAGGACATTTTAATCAATAAGGTGTAAGGGCAATTTACTGGCTTACATAAATGTACAAAATACTTGCTACTAAAAATGAGTGAAATCTATTGCTAAAATTGTTAAGGGTTTACATAACTAAGTCACTAGATGAACAAAGATAAAAGCATGCAAAATCTGCGGTGGAACCTTATCTTCATGCTCCAATTTATCAACTCTTTATCTGAATCATTGTGGTCAAGCATTTTAGGAGCCACATGGCTGGCCAACCTTTGCACAAAATGTGACTAAACCAAGGTAAAGAGTTGAAGAAAAGAAACTACTAAGTCTCTGCTTTCTGGACCACACAGCTATCTCCAATGCAAGTGCACTGAAGTAATTAATGAGCCTCTTCTAGCTCAAGTCTCCAACTCCAACCAAATGACCTTTTCCTGCACGAGTCTGCTAAGAAGGTGGGGAAGACACTACTACGATCCACTTGGAGGGAATTCCCTGGAGTGCCAGCCTGCTATGAATAAAATGAGCCCGCTGAGATGTAGGAGTAGGGACCTCCTGACCAGCAGGAGCCAGGAGTTAAATATGTCCTCTGAACTCTGATACCTAAGCCCTGGTGCTCTCGAATCCAGAAGGCAGCTGTAACATCGGAGAAAGAGCAGCAAAACCAGGAGCCAGAGTATGAACTTGAACTTCCCAGCCAACAGGAAAGAGCAAAGCAGAGTGCTTTTGTGCAGGAGGCTGGCTTGTGGAGCGGGCTTTTGGGGCACCAAATGCAGGGCTTGCTGACCCATGGAGGTGGGGCTGAATCACTCCAGGTTGAGGCTTCCAGGAGTGGTATTTCCCTTTGGGGCATCTGTGAGCAGACCTGGAAGAACTTTCAAACAGGTCTTGATAAACAACTGTTTGCCAAGCATTTCTCACTTTCATGACAGTCTATTTACTTCCTTAATTAACCGTTGAATCGGGAATATTGTCTTGAATCTGTGCAGCCATTGCAATGAATATTAGAACCTAGATTTAAAGAACAGAAATTTCTACTTAAGACAACACACTTGATACTAAACATGACTTCCCGAGGACAAAATAATTAAGAGTGTAAACTTCAAAACTAAATGGGTACCACACAGTTTTGAAATGTGGTTACCAAATGCACAGTTAAGATTTTCTGGAGTGTGACATTCTATGTTCATCCTAGGGTATAGTACTCACTTTATAATTACATGTCCAATTGCACACATATGTTATATGGACTTTTGGGGGGATGTGGTATGTTATTCTAAGAAAGTCTTTTTAAAAACCCATACCCCTGAATTCAAACCTTAATATTACCATTTGCAAGATTCATGAACTCAAGCAGCTACAAATCCTCTCTGAGCTGCTATTTCCTCTTGAGTAAAATGAGGATAATGATAATGCATGTTTCATAGACTTCAGAAGACATGAAATGAAGGATATTGTTTTATCAACTATGGAAAGGCATTTGAATGGGTGGACCATAACCAAGTATAACTAACAGAATCAGAATTCCAGAACACTGGGTTGTGTTCAAATGGAGCCCCTATACAGACCAAGAGGCAGTCATTCATAGAGAACAAGGGGATCCTACAGGGTTCAAAAACAGGTAAGTTATGTGTCGTGGTTAGGTCCTATCACCACACTTACTCAATCTGTATGCTGAACACGCAGCCAAGGAAACTGGACTATATGAAGAACACAGCATCATGATTAAAGTAAGACTCATTAACAATCCAATAGGCAGAGAGCAAGGAGGACTTGAAGTATTATGAAGATCAAAGTGGACAGCCTTCAAACTGGATTACAATTCGACAAAAATCCTCACAACTGAACAAATATAAGCATTATCAAGATTTTAAAAGAGTAATTAATGTTGCTAGGATTACATTTTACTTGAATCTGCTATCAATGCTCATGGACATAGCAGTCAAGAAATCAAACATATTGCATTGGACACATCTGCAAAAGATCTCCTTACAAAACTCAAGGACACAGATGTCACTTTGAGGATGAAGGTGCTCTTGACCCAAACTGAGGCTGTGATCCAAGTGATTTACTTGATATAACTGTTCTAGCCATAGTCTCTGTAACTCTCACAGAGTAAAATTGGATATGATCATAGATACTGGGTGTGTTTCTTCTTTTTTCTGAGCAGTCTGGGTAAGAAAAAGTGGGGGAAGTTGGTGATAGGATTATATACTTCCATTTTAAGTGATGGTTACCAAGGTTAATTATAATTAGGGAATTTTAGTGTGGGATTAAGTCAACTTTGTCACCCTGGGTACAAAATAAGCAGAAAGGGGTGATCTCACAACCATCAAGAAAGAGGAGTAGGAGGGAGCACATCATTTGGACCCCCAGGCCCTGTGTGCTGAGCCTGCTCATTCCAGGCCACGGCGGACTGTGAACCAGTGACGAGGTGACTCAGCAGCAGCAGCAGCATGGAACAGTAGGGTGGCCCAGACACTACCTGGAGAGAGCAGGGCTTCCCAGCCAGGGAGCACAGCAGTGATGAGGAAAGGAAGTCGCCAACAAGCTGGCTTGACAAGTGGCTGCGACAATGGGCTCAAACACTGAAATTACTGTCAGGGTGGCACAAAACCAGGTAGTGTTTAATTCTGCTTTACAAAGAGCTATGAGTTAGAACCCATTCAGTGACATCTAACATCAACAATACTTCACAAAACTATTGTATTAGAGAGAAAATACAATGGCAATGTGACCCGGCCCGCAGGTCATTCAACGTGATGTCCCGATCCGGAGGCCTAGAAACGAAGATGGGCAGGAGACCCAGGAAATGGAGACAAGACAGGAGTCTTATCAAGTCTCGTTGATTGGGGCAAAACTCAGGTTATATAAAGCCAATGGTCAGGAGTAAAGGTCACAGCTTATGCTAATGAGGTAGAGTCAACAGGGGCCAATCCTGGATGAGTGCCAAATAAGGGAAAAAAGGCGTGCAAAAGAGGCTGTAGTCCTCAACTTGGTCTGTATGCTAATAGGGGTATACAGGAGTGAAGCCGGCAACTTAAAGCAACCAATCACAAAGCTACAATATGGTCTAATGGACTAAAGGTTACAACATATGTAAGCACTATAAAATAATACAAAGGTAAAGTGACTAAAATGTAACACAAGCAGAGCAAGCTATATAGTTTATACAAAAAGGTAAAATATAAACTAAACATAAGTACCAGGAACCGATACAGGAAAAGGCTGTGTGTGTCACAGCATGAGAGCATGGCAACGTGCGTCAGTGTAGGAGAGCATCGCCGGCTCCTCACAGCAATGCACACAATGGCAATGCTTAGCAGTATCTATCATTTAAGTGGTCCTATGTGCTGTGGAGTCTAGTGGCACTGTGAGATAGGTGTTGGGCTGCTAATCACTAGGTCCGTGGTTCAAATCCAGCAGCTGCTCCATGGGAGAAAGAGAGAGCTATGTGCTTCCATAAGGATTTACTCAGCAATCCACGAGTGAGAATCCACTCAATGGCAGCATGCTGTGCTGTGCTAGCCCTGTAAAATTTCTAAGCTGGCCTCTGCATGATTTCCAAGTTGACACACATCAACATATTTCCAGCTTGGAGTTACACTTAGTGTTTCATCTGATAGTGTGCTTCGAGCTACTATGGTGCCTAGTGCCACAGGCAGCTGAATGCAAACGCAACCTCCTTGCCTTGGTTGGGAGTGTCACTGACCTGCAGAAGCCTTTTTAGTTAGTTGAGGGCAATCTCGAGCCACAAAAAAAGCCAGCAAATAGATCATGCTTCCGAAAATGGCACTTGACTCATCCAGGGGGCTACATAAGTAGATACTTACACTTTATCCTGGATTATGGGGCGTAGTACAAAATATTTTTAGATTAATTAATAAAGTTTTAACTTTTAAATTTCTTTTCTGAAAAGGGTGGTAGACAAATAGAATCCCTGGCCAATAAATTGTAATTCCAACAAGAAACTAATAAAGGGAAGGTACAACAAAACGTCTTTAGAGCAATCAGCTATTTAGGGAAGCTGTGTAGCAAAAAAAAAGTCTGGAAATTCATGGGTTCAAATGCCAGCAGTCACTCACCTGCCAATGAGCCATAAAAGGCAGTGTCAATGATTCCCCGGTATCATTTCTAAGCCATTCAGCACTTTGCCAATGACTAGTGCTGAGCCTGGGACCTGGTCCTCACCTGGAAAGGAATCCTGAGGGGAGGTGATGGAGAGAACCCTCTCTCCCTAGGGGAATAAGAAACCTCCTTCTGGATATTTTCTCACAAAAATGACAGCCATTTGCTTCCAAAGTGAAGGTAAAACCAGAGTCGAAACCTTCAGCACAGAGAAAAGCAAGACGGAGCCACCATCCCTCCACCGCTAGCTGCGGGCCTGAGGTTGGGGATACCCGTCTCCATTCTTTAAGCTGCCTGGAAGCAGCGTTTCTCACTTGAAGTCAACAGCCATCTAAATGATAAAATGACCGTAGAGTGTGTGGATTTCAATTTCCTCATCTAGAAAATTCAATCAATGTTGAACTTGCCCATCTATCAAAAGTATACAGAAAAATTAAAAATAAAAACCTAAAGCAATTGAAGACAAACCTGGTAATTAGTAAATATTCAATATGTAAGAACACAGGTCCCTATTTTTTTTGTCAAAAAGTTCTCTTCAAATGATTTCTTGTTAAAAAGTATTAAATTATTCTTTTTTCTCTAAAACAAAACCAAGATTCTTTCCTCTAAGTTAAAGCTAAAATAAACCCTTGTGGTAGAGCTGAACAACTCGGTTTGGCTATTCTATCGGTAGTCCTGGCAATCTCATACCAAATGGTTGGGTAGAAGGACGCAAAGCGTTGTCAGGTACCATCGAGTCCAGTCCAACCCTTGCAAGCCTGCACACAACAGAACAAAGCGTGGCCAGCCTGGGCAGTCCTCATGACTTCTGCACTGAGTCCAGTGTTGCGGCCACACATCAATCCATTTCCTGGAGGGCCTTTCTCTATTTTGCTGACCTTCCACTGTACCAAGCATGCTAGCCTTCTCCAGGGGCTGGTCAAAATATGTAAAACAAAGTCTCACCACTCTTGCCTCGAAGGGGTCCTCTTAATGGTATCACATCTTGGCCCTCATATGTTTGCCCTTTGAGCAGTCCATGGTATTTTTTAAATTTTCCCCACTATCATAACTCAAATGCATCAATTTTTCTTTGGCCTTCTTTTTTTCAATGTCGAACTTTCACACGTACACAAGTATGAGGCACCTTAAGATATCACAGCTGCGGTCAAACACACCTTGATCATCTGAGTAACATCCTTGCTTTTCTGCACGCATAAAGCTGGTGCTGCAGATTTCCCTAATACGACTTGTCTTTGAACCTCGACGGCTGCTTCCGTAAGCCTTGACTGTGGATCCAAGTAAGACAAAGTCCTTGACAACGTCAAGCTTTTCTCCATTTATCATGTTGTTGCCTATTTAGTGCACCAGCTGTGAGGATTTTGGTCATCTTTACAGTGAGATGTCATTCAAGGGAACCCTGCAACCCCTGATCTTCAACAGTAAGTGTTTCATGTCCTCCTCGCTTTCAGCAAGCAGGGCTGTGTCATCTGCACAGCTCAGGTTATAATACGCCTTCCTACAAGCCTGACGCCACATTCTCCTTCATCTAAGCCAGCTCTGATGACTTGGTCAGCACACAGATTGAATAGGTATGATGAGGGGATATAACCATATCACACATCTTTCTTGATTTTAAATAAGAATTTAAAACAGCATTCCTTGTTCCATTCTAACAACTGCCCCTTGGTCCAGGTTCAGGTTCTGCATGAGCACAATGAAATACTCTGCAATTCCCATTCTGCTCAAGGTTACCCATCATATGTCATGATCCACACAGTTGAATGCCTTGGCACAGTCAATAAACACAAGTAGAAATCTTTCTGATATTCTCTGCTTTCAGCCAAAATCCTTCTGATATCAGCAGTAATGTCGTCTTATAAAGGGTATGTGAAATTTTACATAAGGATTGGTCAGTTTTAAAGTGAATCTTCTCAGAATCAAGAAAAGTCTGTGACCATCAAAAAAGAAGAGTTCTGCCTGTCATGTACCCCAAGACCCCCATGCACAGAAGCAGTGGCAGCAGCTGAGGCCGCAATGTGAAGAGCTTGAGACAGAGCAGTTAGCTAACCAGTCTACTGAGAAGTAAAGCTCAGTGCCTCCCAAGGAGGTTGGCACAAGCATGGGCACCCCCTGGGCATCTATCAGGAGTACAAAGCTTTTGTAACACTTGTCGGATCAAAGAAGAAACAAAGTGGTCGTGTGGCTGAGATGTCAAAGACCACAGGGAGGTATACCTGTTGGACTCACTGGAGGGGAAAAAGAAAGAAAGCCAAAAAACAAACAATACCACACTGCAGACAAATAATTGTATCCTTAATGTCCTGTTCCTAAAATGACACTTATTAACTTCCCTAATACAAAAACCATTGCCACTGAGTCCATTTCAATTCATAGTTATTCTACCTAAGGTCTCGAAGGCCGCATATCTTTATGGGCGCAGCTGGTCTCATTGTTCCCCCACAGAGTGGTTGGAAGTTTTGAACTGCTGACCTTATAGTTTTGAACCAAGCAGAGAAGTGGAGTAGGTGGTCTGGCCAGATGGATTCAGAAGAGGGAAGAAGAGGTTGCAGGGGAGAGACGAGTGTGAACTTTTGTCTCAGAGATCATCCTGGGACAAATGTGGAGTTCAGTGCTCCTTCCCTTGACCTTAGAGAACCTGCAGGAGCTCATCCGCCACCCTCACATCATTATGGCCACCCTGAAGATTAATCCAGTGACATTCAAATCCTTTTTTTGTGGGGGGAGGGGAAACTTGTTATTGCAAATTTTGGGGTGTTAGCCAGTCTATCACAGCTGAAAATTTTGCATTTCTAACAAGTGTCCCAGGTGATCCTGATAAAGAGGATGTAGGGACTGCACTGAGATCTTTCCAGTAACTCTCAATTCAGCCTCCCAACACTCGCCCCACCACCTCTCCACCTCTCCTGCCCGACTACATCTCTTCTCCACACACCAGTTGGAAAGGTCCTGTCACAAGTGATATCCAATCACATGGCTTCCTTGTTCCCAAACCAGCAGCAGTGAAACATAATTAAAACACTTAACGGAGCAATACTGCCTGAACCAACTCAGTCCTCCTCACCAACACCCACAATTATGAATACAGGAAGACCCTAAGCTACATCCATCAGGTTACAAGAATGCAACTCAATGAGGAGTCCCATTTAATAAACTTAGATCGACTGACATGGCATTCATTTGCATTTACAAGGGTCATTTTAGATACTGCATGCCTCGTGAGCAGCTAAAAGCTGGAAAACAAGAAACATTAGGCAAGCATCAGACAAGATTGGTATAAGTGTGCTCATGGCTTGCTAGTTCATAATACTGATTATTTCATGAATCATTTGCATTGTTTTCATTGATCTCCAGTATTTTTTTCACATAGGGCTTACATTAAGCCTCCCATTACAAAAACATTGAGTATTAAATGAATACTCTCAAAACTCACATCTATCAAATAGATTCTAACTCACAGTAACCCTATGGGAGAGAAGAGAACTGTGCCTGTGGGTTTCCAATGCTGGAAATTTTTCCAGGAACAGAGAGGCCCCATCTTTCTTCTTTAGAGCAGCTGATGGATTCAACTAGTGACCATCTGGCTAGCAGCCCAACACATATTCCACCATGCCACCAGGACCCCAAGCGAATACTAAGTACACCTAAGAACAAGGGGCCCTGGTGATACAATGGAGTGCTAACCACTTGAACAGGTCAAGCCCAACAGCTTAGAAAAAGTTGGTTTTCTGCTCCGGTAAATATTGTCTCAGACACCATATATAGGTCACTATGAGTCAGAATTAACTCAACAGCAGTAGAGTTTTCTTTTGTCTTCTAAGTAGAATATTAAGTGTACCTTGTTACTTATTGTTTATGATACATGCTATGAAACTAGATGTTAAGTGAGCTGGATGTACTGAGAACACAATATTATATTCAGGCAGTTCACAGGTTATGAACAAATTCTGTTCCAACATCTATCTTTAAGTCAATCTGTCTGTAAGTCACAAAAGATACTGAACTAATGTCAATTAATCAAATATTTTTATGGTATAAAATACATAGTGTACCTTACTATGCCTAAAGTTATTCAGCAAACACTTATAGAAGAAATATTTTAATGATATAGACATGATAGCAATAATGTTGTGATATGTGTGGCAAAGTCACATTCTTTGTTATTACAAACCATTGTATATACTTCTACCAAACTGTGCTAGTTTGGAATGAGGCATATATATTTGTGGTCAGACATTGCCTGAAGAAATACTATGCAATGCCTTGTATGTGTAAAGTATGTGTATGTGTTGTATATGTAAAGTAAGAAAAAACTGAAGGAAAAGGGAAACAAGTGTATAACAGGAGAGATGGAAAGAAACTGAATTGCTATGTTATGATGACTGATGTTAACTACTACAAAAAATAGTGTCCATTGTAATGTGATTTAATGCTGTGTAGCATGAATTGGCATTAATTTTGGAGTTCAATCATGAATTCAAATGTTTCCTATTGAATTTAATGGTAATTATATTTTCAATTTCTGAACACTTAGCATTTGTCCTAAGAGATTTTCAGGAATGAATTCCTTCTTTGGCAGAGAGAAACAATAATGTTTGCCTTGTGGCAGATAAAATGTTCAATCTTTGTAGTATCAGGACAATGTAATCTGAAATAATGAGGTTATGGCTCATTTAACAAACTGAAAAACTTTTAATTATCATATTTAATGTTGATGAGAACTCTGCCAAAAATATGCATTTTCATACACTGCACCTTGATTCCTTATCTCTAAAAGGAGGCTAGACAACTTAGGTAACACAAATAGTTAAAGCACTTAGCTGTCAACCAAAAGGCTGAGAGTTTAGCCCGCTCAGGGAAACTTCAGAAGAAATATCAGGCAATCTCTGCTGAAAGATTCGCCACCCAAAACACCAACAACAATTAACTCGGCTGTACACTGTGTTGCTGTGAATCAAAATGGACAGAATTGACTCCATGGGCTGATTCTGGTAAAAGGTGGCTATTGTTTTGGAAGGAAGGAATGAGTTATCACAAAGAATTTAGAGTAGGATGGGGCATCTGTAACAAGCTCTCAGTAAATGGCATCTATTATTATGGTTAAGGACCCACCGTCACCCCACAGGAAAGCGATGAGGCTGTCTGCTCCAGTAAAAATTTAAAGTCTCAGAAACCCGAAGGGGCAGTTCTATCCCATCTTGCAGGCTAGCCATGAGTTTGAATACACCATGGCAGCTAGTTCAGGTTTAGGGAGTTTCTTATTATCGTTGTTGCTTTAATAAGGTGCATGGGTAGGAAAATAGAAATCTCAGGAACTTAACTAGGAAATATATTAGTCTGGGTAAACTAGAAAAACAAATTCACAAAAACTCTTATTTATAAAAGAGAGTTTTATATAAAGAAGAAGTGCCAATCAAGAAAACATCCCAACCCATTGCTGCTCAAGTCCACAAGTTCAACATTTACCCAACTGTCTGACACCAATCCACAAAGTTCTCCTCCATCTTACAAAACACATGCAGTGATGCTGACTGCAGAAGAAAAGCTGAATCAATGAGCACGAATCTCAGCTGGCAGGCATCTCCATGTGGCTGCTCCCATACCAGGGCTGCACTGGCGCAGGTCCATGTGACTTCTCCTCGGGGATGTCTTACAAGAAATGAGTCTTGCCAGCTGAAACAGAGAACTTGCTAAGGCAGCTACACCCTGGTCCAAACATCACAAAGCAAGAGACCCAAGAACTAGAGAGGTGAGGCTTGTGGAGCCATTTATTTCTCCACCCTTCAATTGATCCCACATGAGTTTATCAGCCATGTTGACACAATAAACCTTAACTTTCTCAGGAAACAAAAATTTAGACTAAAGATTATTCAGCACAAGAATAAAAACAGTGAAACATTAGGAACAGTATCAATGACCATTAATAAGGAAATTACAAAATACATGATGGCATTTATGTGAATAGTCTCTTTTTCTTCCTAGCTCTTTGGCACTAGAAATAGGGGAAAGCAGCAAACAAATTATCAACACACAAGCAACATAAACCTAATTTAATTTTTTAAGATGGGCACATGTGCATAATGCATGTATGTGCAAAATAATGAAAAGAATGACAGTTGTTAACAGTGCTTTTCTTTCAAGTAAGGAATTATAAGTGATCGTTACAGAGTTTTCATATTTTTCCATAGTGTCCAAGTTTTCTACAATAAGTTCAAACAACATTGTCCTCATCAGATATAAAATAAGAAAAGATGCACTATTATCTCTTTGGATCATATATCTAAAATATCTGATATGCATAAATTCCCCCACCCCCAATTTTTTAAGTAACTATTTTGTGATAGTAATTTGGGACCCTCAAAATAATACTTAATAAAAATTTTAAAAGGCCCCCTGCTTCCTAATAATTAAAGTTTCAATATAGAGTCAATTGTTTCCTTTGAATCTAGAATCACTTTCACTCACTGCCATCAAGTCTATTCTGACTCATAGGGGCCTGGAGAACATCGTGGAACTGGGTGTCTGAAACGCTTCATCTTTATGAGAATGGAAAGCATTGTGTTTCAAGCTAGAAGACATCCTATTTTTCAGTGCTCAACAAAACTTGAACAGACAAGCAATGGAAAAAGTTACACTTGCAGGATAACGGAAAAAAATATACAGAAAAAAAATCATGTGTTTACCTAAAATAATTAGATTTCATCCCCAAACAAATACTTTATATGATCTTTCAGTTCACTGTCCCCTCAAAGAGTTTATCCTATTAAGAATCTTTCGTTCTTTATTTCAAACTGAAATGAATGAAAACATGAGTGGGCACCAGTGACAATACTCAATGTATAGCCCCTCTCCCAGGCGAATGGACAGCAGAAAAGAGGGTGAAAGGAGACAGCTGTTGGTGTAAGACAAGAAAAGAAAACCAATAATAATTTATAAATTATCAAGGGGACAAGGGGGGGACGGTGGTCATGAGGGGCTGATACCAAGGGTTGAATTAAAAAGAAAATGTTTTGAAAAAGATGATGACAACATATGTACAGATGTGCTTGATACAATGGATATGTATGAATTGTGGTAAGAGTCATAAGAGCCCCCAATAAAATTTTTAAAAATGTAAGTGGCTACCGGATAGACTCAGAAAACTAATACAAAGTTCTAGGAGTAGAACCACCACACACAAACACAGAAAAGACTGCATGTCCTTTAGGAAACAGACTTCACTTTAGAACCAAAAGCTTCTCCAACTATGCCTGCATCTATTCACAATATTTCCATTTAGTACAATTCAGTCGATGTACGTCAAGCATGCTGAGCAGGCACTGTAGGCGTCCCTGTCCCGTGCACAGTGCCGTGGCCCCTGGCAGGGCCGCCCCTGGAAACCCCAGCGCGGGCACCTGGGAAGCCTGGGCTCCTCTGCACCCGGGCCATCATGAGCTGCCATCAACTAGAGAGCGACTGGCTTAGGTTTGCTTGGGTTTGGGGCTTGGGGGGGAGGGGCGGGTTGATACAAAAGATGCTCCAACCTGAGGTAAACTACAAAGTTTCTCATCCCTGAAAATTAACAACAGAAATTAGACCATTAACCCTTAACTTTGCCCTGACAATCTATCCAAATCACACTCATTAAAGAGCCTCAGGGAAAATGGCTGAGGTAATTGGTTTTCTCAGTGGGTTGGGGGTTTGGGGGAAATGGCTAGAAGTAATATCCAATTATTCTCTCAATTAAATTTTTATCAGTTATCCATAGACATCTTTTCATAGAATGAGAAAGAAGATTATTCTAGCTACTTTTCAAGTTCTGGTGATGCTATTTAGATGTCTAAACTTTTTGCTGGGTTATTTAAGCCTGGGGACTAGCCATTAGAAAAACGACCTACAGGCACAATGGTTAGCACTCAGCTGGCCTCCAACATGTCGCTGTCCTGAGATGTGGCCATCGCTCCCCACAAGGACTGCAGCCGTAGCAACCCTACGGGGCAGTTCGACTGCCAGAAGACTCGCTGCCTGTAAACAGTGCTGACTCAGAGCGAAGCCCAGTGCGACGGATCCCAACCTGTGGGTGGCAACCCCGTTGGGGATCGAATGACCCTTTCCCAGGGGTTGTCCGATCCATAACAATAGCAAAATGACAGTAAAGAAGTCGCAATGGAAACAATGTCATGAGGGCTGTGCCCCCGGTGGCGTAAGCAGTTGAGTGCGGGACTGTGGCCCGTGGACTTGGCGGTTCAAATCCAGCAGTGGCTCTCAGGAGCAGCACTGGGTAGCGCCCACAACCACCAGAGGGCAGTGATGTCCCCCCAGAAAACAATGTCATGGTTGGAGATACAACCACATGATGAACTATACGAAAGGGGGATGACAGGAGGAAGGTGGAGAACCACGGGTCTAGAGGTTACAAAAGGACCATAAGGGTCACAGCCAACCACCACCACATGGCAAGGGCTTCATCTCTGTCCCACAGGGTGGTTGAATTCCAACTGACTCACTCCCGGACAAGTTTGGCCTTTTGCTTGATTATTCGTCAAACACAGACAACATCCGCCCTCCATGAACTGGAAGTCTCTATTAACCAGCATGTGCACTATGTCAGCCCGGTGTCGGGTAAAGACTCGGCCCAAATGGAGGTGGCAGGCAAGTAGTGGGGAATGGAAAGTATATGGCAAGTGTAACTGAGCTGAATTTCCAGCCTGAGATGCACTGCAGCGCCGTAGAGGTGGCGGAGGGGAGGCAGGCAGGGCAGTGTCTGCCCCTCAGTCCTCATGCAGGACAAGAACCGATGCAGCCTCGAGACTGGGAGAGGAAAATGACAGCTCTGAAGGCACATACAGTGGTGCTGGGGGTACACTGAAGATCCCTTTCCCAGGGGATCAAGAGAGATTGTCATTAGATGGAGGTTTCCTTTCCCAACTGGTAAATTTTCCTGGCGATATATATCCTGAGTAATTTAGCTGGCTTCTTTTTTTCCTTTTAATTTAGTCAGACACTGGAGACCACTCGGCCTCGGCGGCTGCTGAGCAAATTCTGACTCAGGCTGGACTATGCCCCGGAAGGGTGGCTCACTTCCCACGAGTCGGTCCCTGTGGCAAGTAGATCAACAGGTCTGCCATCCTTCCCGGGCACCTCTGGTTGAAGTTTATCTCCCAGCCCTTCAGGTAGCAGCCATGAATGAGTATTGACCACACCATAATAAGAACTACAGGTATTTAAGAAAGCATATCAAATAATCTACCGGTTCAGCATGTCGTCCCGAAAAACAATACAGCAAGAAAGTCTCTATGTGCTCAAGGAACTTACTAAACAAAAAACAGGTAATATTACTACTGCTGCTATTAAACTATGACTACTGCCCTGGTGGCACAGGGTGCTACACACTGGGCTGCTAATCTTAAGGTGAACACTTCAAACCTACCAGCTACTCCTCAAGAGAAACATGAATTTTCTACAGCCAGAAAAAGTTACAGTCTAACTGTACCTGATCTGACCTCACCTCACCAAAGCAAAAAACCGAGAGTGTGAAACAGAACAGCATGGGGAGCAGAGCAAGGAAGTCCCCAAATAGACTTTGGGGCTAGGTCATGGCAACCCATCATACTCCACCAAAAAATACCTGACGGTCAATAAACAGACTTTGAATTATCTACAGGCTTTTCTTTTTTTTTTGTCATTGGAGTTGTTGTTTTGATTTTTTGTTGTTACTTTGTTTTGCTGTCTTGTTTTTGTGCATATTATTATCTCTGTAGGTCTATCTAGATAATACAGGCAGGATAAACAATCTGGGGGAGAAAACAATGGGATCGACTTCCAGAGGAACATGGGAGACGGAGAGATGGGGGGAGGAAGTTGTGTTAACAAACCCAGCGACAAGGGAGCAACTAGTAATTCAAAAATCAATGGCGAGGGGGGTATAAGAGGCCTGGTAGAGTTTCATCAAGGACAATGTAACCCAGAGGAATTACTGAAACCCAAATGCAGGCTGAGCATGATAATGGGTCAAGAGGAAAGAAAAAGGAAATAGAGGTAAGAACTAAGAGGCAAAGGGCATTTATTGAGGTCTAAATACTGGTATGTACATATGTAAATATATTTATATATGATGATTGGGAAATAGTTCTATGTGCATATATTTATAGGCTTATTACTAAGGTAGCAGATAGACATTGAGCCTCCCCTCAATGCAAGAAGATTTTGTTCTATTAAACTGGCATTCCAAGATGCTCACCTTCCCGACACAATTGCTGAAGATAAACGGGTACATAAGCAAATGTGATGAAGAAAGCTCGTGGTGCCAGGCTATCAAAAGATATAGTGTCTTGGGGTCTTAAAAGCTTGAAAGTAAACAAGCGGCCATCTAGCTCAGAAGCAATAAAGCCCACATGAAAGCAGACCAGCCTGTGTGATTACAAGATGTCGAAGGAATCAGGGATCCGGCATAAAAGAACAGAATATCATATCATTATGAATGAGGGGAGTGCAAAGTGGAGACACAAAGCCTATCTGAAGGCAACTAGACATCACCTTACAGAAGAGTTGTGTGGGGAGAAGAGGAGCCAGTCAGGGTGCAGTGTAGCCATGATGAAACATACAACTTTCCTCTAGTTCTTAAAGGCTTCCTCCCTCCAACTATCATGACACAATTCTCCCTTACAAATCTGGCTAGACTAGAGGATGTAGGTACTGGAAGCACAGTGAATCTAGGAGAGATAATCCCTTCATGACCAGTGGTGAAAGTGGCAATACTGGAAGGGTGGAGGTAAGGTGGAGTACAAAGGGAGAACCGAATACTAAGAATTACACAGAACTCTCTCCCTGAGGAATGGTCAACAGAAAAGTCGGTGAAGGGAGACATCAGTCAATATAAGAAATTGAAAAATAATGTTTTATAAATTATCAGGGGAAGAGAGGGAAGATGGAGGAGGAGGGAGGGGAAAAATGAGCTGATCCCAAGGGCTTAAGCAGAAAGGAAATGCTTTTGGGATGATGAAGGCAGCAAATGTACAAATGTGCTTGACACAATGGATGGATTATGGATTGTGATAAAAGTTATACAAGCCCCCAATAAAATGATTTTATATTTATATATATAATTTTTTATATATAATTTTTTAAAGAGTTGCATGAAGATGGAGGAGGTTAGTGTTGTGGGAATAAATAGCAATTTTAAATGTAAGAAAAGAAAATAAAAGAATTTTGGCTGAAAAAAAAATTACAATCTGGAAAACCCACATGGGCAGTTCTACTCTGTTCTTTAGGGTCACGCCGAGTTGGAATCGACTAAATGATAGTGAGTTTTTGTTTTTGTTTTTGTTTCTGGTTTTCGCTTCAATCTGTTATCAGACAGGGAAGCTTGCTGTGACACAACTACTGTCTGTGCAAAGAATTCCTGGTGGCACAGCGGTCAAGCATCGTGCTGCTAATAGAAAACCAAACTGGTCAGCTACTCAGTGGGAGACTGATGTGGCGGTGTGCTTCTGGAAACTTCCCAAGAGAAAATTCCTATTGAGATGATTCCAGCACATAGCAAGCTTGTAGGGCAGGGCAGAACGCACCCTTTGGGTTATAAGTTTCCACGGGAGCAGGCTGCCTTGCCTTCCTCCAGGAAACAGCTGTGCGTTCAAACTGCCGCCACCACCAGGGCGGCACACAAGTCAGACTGGGCAGTTCTACTCTGTCCTTTAAGGCAGTGCTGAGTGAGGATTCAAAAGAACAAGGAGATAGGGTTCTCTGTCTACAACCAGGGACAAAGGACAAATGACCGTTCTCACTGAGTCAGTCCTAACTGAGCCAGAAGAGTGGGCTCAAGTCCAATCTTGGCCAAGGCAACATAAATGGTTTTCCGCATTTAAAGTCACTGCAGTTGGTTTCTTTATCTTTGTGTGTGTGTGTGTGTGTGTGTGTGTGTGTATCACTGCCCCCAGGTGAGAGTAGGAGGTCCAGCCTTGCTCCTGGAGAGCTGCTGCTGGTTTAAACCGCCAACCCTGTGGGCTGCAGTCCTGCACACAACCACTATGCCACCAGAGCTCAGCCCCAGTTCCTTTATCTTTTAAGAGATAATGGAAAGTTATAAAACTCTAGAGTTCCATATGAAGAATTGAACCTTTCCAGGGCCAATCTTTCCAATGGAGGAAAGAGAA